>RJWM01006246.1:0-85929 GCA_004363535.1 Dasyprocta punctata | reverse complement strand
TGTGTTTAGATAAACGAGGGTTTGAATTACTCAGATTGATTTGCCTTCTAAAACCACACAGATTCTTCGTTTCGCAATAAAACCTCAAGGCTCCTAAATCTCAAAAAAAGTAAAAAAAAAAAAAAAGTCATGTCTCTTAGGACTAAAAGAGAAAGAAAAGGAAGCGGTGGCCAAGAACATCATTCCCAGCTTACACGGCCCTCCCTGCTGCCTGTCTGTCAGGATTCCTCGCGGGGTGGCGGCCCAGTTTAATCTACAAGGATGGGAACCCCAAGGCAGGAGGTAGCTGCAGGCCCGTGAGAGTGCTACGTTCTTCACCAGGAGGCCTCGCGCCAAGCAGCCAAGATAATCTTCCCAAAGACTTCATTTTCCAAGGGCAGAGGTGAAGGGAAAAAAGGCGCGCCACCTCCCCAAAGATTCGGGAATGATTCGTTGTCCCTCTGGGGCAAGCACATTCTGAAGTGGTTTGAACTTGTGGAGTGGAAGGCTGAACTAACACGAATGTGCTGAGTTTGATGCTGAGGAGGCTGCTTCTCTTGTCCACCGGGACATCTTCTTCACCTACTGACTCATTGCCTCTGCAAACCCTATCATGCTTCCATTTGCCTGTGGTTTTTCTGTCTTCCCAAGACTCCTCCCTGGGACCCACTGATCCATAGTGAGCTATGCTGCTGGGCCAGGTGGTCTGGCCAGGCCCTCAGGGACAAGAGCAGACTGGGACCCACCATTGCTGGCTGTTTCCCTCCCCTTGGTCCTTGTGCATGGTACCCGCTGCAAAGGCAAAGCAGTAGACGAGACCGGGGCCTGTACCAACTGGCCCGGACTCCATCACTGCAACCCAGGAAGCCCAGGAGCCCTTTGCTGCCAGCACAGAGCAAGCCAAGGGCTCCCAGGGCTCCCTCCACACAACTTCAGGGCAAAGCACAGTGTAGATGGCATCAAGAGGCCAGCTGGGCCTCACACAGCACTCTTGCCAAATAAGCAGAAGTTTGAGCTTTTTGTCCAGAATGTGACCCCCTTTCTAGGGTGGCCATTGTCTTCATAAATTCACTTTCCTTCCTCTGCTTCCTGCTTGAAGGAAAGTTCACACTCACACACTCCGGCTGCACCACAATGCAGGCCAGCTGATGTCACCACCAGCCTCCTGCTGCCTGCCTGCAGGGGAATTCCAAGGTAGGGGCTGTCAACTCCCACCACCCTGCCACTCCGCAGCCTGCGGTTGGGCGCCCCCGGGCCAGGGTGACAAGGGACCCCACTATCCCAGTGGGCTTCCCTGCTGGGGACTTGGGCTACTCTGATCTGTCTAGGATATTGACACTCTTTCTGTTTTTATATTTCTCTTCTTCACTTTCTAATACTAGTGCATAAGTCTTTTAAATGGTTTTCTATAAAAGCATAAAACTCACCTTGAAAAAAGAAAAATATTAAAGGGCGTCAAAAAACGCATTTCTGGCTATAGTTTAGCACTTGCCCCTAACGTGCAGCCCTGGTTTCGGTCCCACCCTGACACACACACCCTGAAATAGTGTTCCGCTTATAATCTGGAGCTGAAGGAGAGGCCAGGAGTGTTTCTATACTTTGCACACAGCCCGCTTCGTCTCCTTTTGTGGTGGGATACTGCAGTACCCACCTCTGACCCATCGCCCCGCAGTCGACCATGCCCCCACCCCTTCTTCCCCAGAGCAATCAGTGATTCTCTGTTGCTGTTTCATTCACAGTGGCAGCGTTTGCTCCCCCGCCATCTGCACACCCACACTTCTGGTGGTGCTCAGTTACCCCAAGAAGGCCTGCAGTGCTCACTGCCCTGGAAGCCCGTGGGTCCTGGAAATGAGAATGCCACTCTTGGAAGCCACCTCCAGAGGACACCACCGCATCTGGGGACCAGGTTAGGGTACGGTGGCATGAGTGACTCTTTCTCGGGAGAGCAGGTGATGGCGTGGGAGACTCGGACCTGCTCCATCTCAGGGTGTGAGGAGTCAGGTGCCTCCCAGGGGTTGGGCCACCCTCCTCCCGGCATCTCACAGGCCGGGGAGAAGGAGGACAGGTCCTCAAAGCCAGGCTCCCTTCCGTGAAACCCAAGCCAGAGCAGAGGGGAAACCCTTTGCCTGCCACAGGCCTCCTGTCTTGGGAAGGACTGGAGAGATGGGCCGGTTCCCTGCAGCCCTTGAGGTGGCCTCTTCACCCTGAGAGGCCTCGTGCTTGGGGAGAGAGCCTTACGGACAGGCAGAGAGGGGCAGGAGCGCTGGACTGCAACAAGGTCTGGGGCTCAGCTGGAAACGATCGTCCCAGATGGAACCCCAGACAAGGCCCTGACGCTGGGGCTCAGCGGGGAGCGACACCCGGAAGACCAGATACCTGAGCACCACATAGGCGGGGAGGGGCAGGAGCCTCAGCTTAGCTGAGGAAGCTGCTAGAAGGCAAAGCCAGAGCCGGCCTGGGGGAGACGGCAAGGGAGGCCAGGAGGATGTTTAGGACTGCGACAGGCAGGTCTTCTGCAAACTTCCTGAGTGCTGTAGGGACGTGGGGACCAACATGTCTTTCTCTGGTGGAGCTTGACTGGGCAGGGACTCAGCAACTACCCGGGGCGCCAGTGAGTGACAATATAAGGGGGCCGGGGGAGGCAACTGTGACCACTCAGGCCACATCAGGAGTCACAGAGACAGGAAAAGCACCTAGGTGGGTGACCAAGATGTCGGCACACAGAGCCCTGCGTGTGTGAGTCCAGGCCCGGCTTCAGAGCCCCACGGCATCAGCCTTCGAGTGAGCCGAGTCCACACCAGTGCCTGAGGGTGGAGGCGGGGCAGAATCAGCACCTTCCATGGTGACGACACCAATGCAGAACACAGGCCACCAGGGCCCACACTAGGCTGCACCTCAGCAAATGCCACCCCAGCCAGGAATCAGGGAGGGGGAGGGAGGAGTGGACCCTCAGCAGAGACACAGGACGCGCCTCCCACGGCAGGGACCAGGAGCACGAGGCAGGTGGGGTCTGAAGGGCAAGGACAGGGAGGGGCGTCCTCTTACAACCCAGGCTCACAGCACCAGGTGGGGCAATGGGGGACTCAGGTGCAGGGGCCTCCAGGCCAGGGCACCAGCCAGGGTGCCCCCTGCCCTCCTCTCCTCCATGAACCTGGCACGTGCTTGGGCTCGGCACTGCCTCTCTCCTCACGTGAGGCATCCGTCTTGGTCTCTGATGCAGTAACCCAACCTGAAAGCCTAGGAACCAGAGAAAATAAACAGCTCCTTCCCATTCGTCTTAAGCGCAGATGGAGAGAGGGGGCAGCAAAGGCGTTTCGGGGTCCAGCCCTGAACCGGGAGCCTCAATGGCTCTGAGCTTCCTGGGAGGGTGGGCATCCAGGACTGGGACAGGGACTCACAATAACATCCCCGGAAGGCCAAGCACGCCCCCCTGCCTGGGTAGATAGATGAGCATCGCATGCTCAGTCACAACCCACAGTCCCAGCCACAGTGGGGCCCAGGTGCTGCTGCCCCG
This sequence comes from Dasyprocta punctata, assembly GCA_004363535.1. Lineage (NCBI taxonomy): Eukaryota > Metazoa > Chordata > Mammalia > Rodentia > Dasyproctidae > Dasyprocta > Dasyprocta punctata. Next base: position 82,436 of record RJWM01006246.1, on the reverse strand, counting down.
CACTGTCCTGCGTCTGCCTTCCAGACCCAGTGAGAGATGAGAGACCGGGGTTCCCCCGAAGTGAGTCCAGTCTCTGCGCACACCCACTAGCCTGCAGGACTTACTGTCCCGCGGGTTCCTGAGCCCTGCCGTTTTCTCTTGGGCTTAGCTGGTTTATCGTGGGATTTGCTGCTACTGCTGCTGCTGCTGCTGCTGCTGCTGCTGCTGCTGCTGTTGCTGCTGTTGCTGCTGTTGTTGTTGTTGTTGTTTCCCACCCACCTCTGGCCCCTCCCTGTCCAGAGATGCCTGGAAAGAGCAAAAAGCAGCCCCTTCCTGCAGCCTCTCTGAAGACTTTCTCTGCAGGGGCCAGGTGTGCGAAGTCCCCACAAAGGCAGGGGAGAGCGGAGAAGACTCAGGTGGAGACCGGAGAAGTGCTGAACCTTACAGAAGTGATACCGAGGCTGGCTGCTTTGCAGGCCGGGGCAGCCGCAGCTCGGGCCTCCCTTTCCCCTGCACTGCCAGCTCCCTGCAGGACACAGGGCCCTGCTAGCTCCCTCTGCTCCTTGGACTCAGCTCCAGGGCTGCAAAGCTGCGTCTGGGTCACCTTCACCAACTGTGCCCTGCTCTCCTCCATCTCTCACCATGCCTCCCAATTGGAAGAATTCAAATGGTGAGAAGGAGGAGGAGGAAGATGAGGAGAAGGGGGAAGGGAAGGGAGAGGGAGGGGGAAGGGAGGGAGAGCTCTCCTCCCCAGCCAGGCCTGGCCAGTGGCTCCTGGGGAATGGAAATGGGTGCTAGCCATCCCAACCCAGACTCCCTCCAAGCTGAAAGATGCTTGCGTGATCCCAACCGTCCCTCACACCTCCAGGAGCCCAGTGTCCCTGTGGGCAGGACAGTCACCACCCGTCTGAAAGTCCCCCGTAGTCTTCTGTGACACATGTTGCGCTGGCATCATTCTCCACCCACTGTAGGGGCTGAGCCTGCTTCCTTGCTTCAGTGACCAAGACCCTGTGTCTGTGTCTGGGTTAGTTGAGTCTTTCAGGTTGTGCCAGAGAGAATTTGTACATAAATGTTACTTCTTCTTTATCTTTCACGGTGTCTCATTGGACATATTTGGATCTAAACACATTTTTGCTACTGCTGATTGTGCTCTTCACAGACAATATAACCGGCTTCACACTGGTTAATTTTGTTTTCACTGAATGCTCCTTCTTCTGAAAATCATCTCCAAGCCCTTCTTGGAGACAGGTGGCATTTGACCAGCAGAGAGGCTGGGTGTTTGTCTTACAGTTCTCATCTGCTTTTGTATCTTTTTGCATTGTGTTATATTTTATGCTGACTGTAATTAAATTCTATTTTTTAACCTAGCCTGCATGGTTTTACACATATCTGTATTTTTGTTCTTAATTTTATCATCTTGTTTTCTGCTTTCTGCTTTGGTATGCTTCTACTGTTTTCTTTCTGGTTTCCTAAAAACATTTCCTTTGTTTTATTTTCTCCAGTGGTTTGGGAGCAAATATTCTGTTTCAAATGTACTTCTGGTACCCTTTAAGGTTCTCCAAGGCATACAGCTTTCTTTGTTTTTCTAATTGTCAGATTCAGGAACATTCAATCACTTCTTACTCCCCTGTTAGATGCGGAATTCTCTATGCCAATGCCGGGGTGATAGCTCTTGCCAGGATCTGATTATACTGGTGTGACTATTTTTATTAGCATGGTACTGAAAGGTCACGTGCTTTCTACTTTAATAACTTTTCAAATCTTCAGTAAACAAGTTGACTCTTGGTTTGCAAAATTATTTAATATCTAGCTCTAAGAGCGTAACTGGCAAAAAACACCAACCGCAGAGCTTTCTTGCTACGATTTCCCCATAGCTACATATTTGTCTTTGATTTGTGCCTCCTCTCGCAGGAAGTTGTCCATGAAAGACACATGGGTCTTGGGTAACCAAGCATGTCCCTTGTGGGCTGAGTCTCTGTTTCTCTCCCCAAGAAAACCCACAGGAATCCCCGTATTGTCTTTTAATGCTCAGCATTGGAAGAAACTTCTAAAACTCCATGAAAGAATTTTTTTCTAAATCTTATAGTTTTCCTTTCTTCCTTCAGGAGTGATTTGGGGTGGTTATTCACTATCACTGAAATTAGCACATTTGAACAGTCTTGGGCAAGTTTCTGCTCCCAAGATGATTTGTTTTATTCAAAACGTCCAGATTTCCTTGTATAACCTCAGGAAAGCTTTCTTCTAGGCAGTGATATTTTTCAGTGCCATTTCTTTTAACTTGTATTTTGCAGAATGACAATTAGGCACATATTGGATTCTCCATTCTTGGTATCTATTGTTTTGCTTTGCATTTACCTCCTGCTCTCTCAGCCTATGTAGTTTGGCTTCTGCATGGTTGGTTTGTCTATCACCGGTTCTTTTCTAAAGTCCTTATGAAGTAGATTGTAATTCTGTCATAGTCTTTGGAAGTCCTATACTTCTTTGCACTTTGTCCTGTCTTTTTTAAAATCTCAGCCTATCCCGACCTGTTTTATACATTCATCCGTTTCATAAATATTGTGACATTTTTATATTTACTCCTACATCTACACACTTAGGTTTTCCAGGGAGGTATGAATCATTTTTTTCTGTCCTTCAGGTAATCATGTCCCTCTTCCAGTCTCCAGGTCTTCTCATTATTCATTAAAGTTAAACACAGCAAACACAGCTCCCAGGGTTTTGCCATCTGCTGGGGGCACTGAGCTGCCACCCCCATGGCAGAAGGCAAGTTGTGTCTACTCACAGGTATCTGGTGCCCAGGTCTCTGTTGAACTCTGCAAGCTGGCCCTGTGGAGACTTCTGCCTGCTGAAGAGAAGGAGGAGACAGTGCCCCTGGCAGGTGGCTGCCCCCCGTCCCATTGCCATGGCAAGAGGTCCCCCAGTGGGAGGAACCCTACTGCCCTGTCTGCTCCATCTCCCTGTGGGAGCCACTCCTTAGTGTAGAGACTGTCACCCTAGGAACTGTGTCCTTAATGTGACACAGAAAAAAGTTCCATCTGGGTGGCCAGAGCAGGCTGGGACTGCAGAAGTCATGGGCCTGTCAGTAGGCTAGGCTCCTTAGGAAGGCTGGGGCCTAGGTTTCTGGGCGACCCCAGGACCAGGGTTCGAAGACAAAAGAAGAAATGGGGTAGTTGCCAGATCCCGTCCCTCCTCCAGTCCAGCTTCATGCTGTCTTTGAGCTTTGGGTACCAGCCACATGTAAATCAAGTATGCAGGGCTCAGGAAGTGAAGACCTCTGTTTCCAGGGGTCAGGCTTCATGCCTTCTGCACTCCCTGGAATTCCAGAGGAAAAGATTCACATAGGCACAGGCAGGAGCTCCATTCACAGCCTGGAAGTCTGTATTGTGCAAACTTCATCAAAGATGATTGGATGACATGTGTTACAATGAGCAAAATCATTAAAACTAAACACAGAAGTCCCTAAAACTAAGACTCCAGTATTTGCTGATGCCAGAAGCAATTTCTGAAGCGCTCTGCTATATCTGTTCTTTCTCACATTCATGTAGTGCCATTAGGTAGGTTCTCAAAGAGAGCCCTTCCCCAGCTCAGCAGCAGGCCAGCTTACCTGAGCTCACCTCCTGTGCAGCACATTTGGAAGAGAAACAACTTATCCCAGCTCTGGTTCACTGACTGGCATGAGATCACTCGGCAAACTGCTGGGGTTTCAACGGCAAGCCCATGTTCCCGTGCCTGTCCTGAGCTCTGAGAGGCAGGAAGTGTTTCTCTCTGAGGCATCTGGTGGCTACAGCCTCAGTGGGCCTCTGTGTGATTGTGTCCCTGCAGGACAAGGCCAGGTGCTCATGCACGCATCCCTGGTGAGACCCTCTATCCACCAGCACCAGGCGTCCCTGCTCCAAGATCAGGACACACACACCAGGTGCTCTGGATTCCTGCTCCTGGAAGGCGCCGAGCCCCTGGCATCAAAGCAAGCCTCCAGTCACACCATTGGCATCTTAAAAAGCAAGGGCTGAGACCAAAATGGCCTTTCTCTCCAGCTTTCACTCTGGAATTCGCAGTGGAACGTGATGACATCCTAAAAGCCCGTGATTAATTCGTGCTACTCCCCAAGCCTTGCCCCTCGGTGCCACATGGTGAAGCAGTTACCACCACCTGGTTTTCCTCCGCAGCCAGACAGACTTCCAGCAATTCCCATTGTCACCACGGAGATAGGCTGAGAGCTCAAAGTGTCCTAGGGCACTGGGCCTCTGGGCCTCACGCACCTCCTTTCCCGCACCTGCCCTGCAGCGCTGCCTGGGCAGTCCTTCCCCATCCCCAGAGATTATTTACACAGTAGCTGATTGCTTTTTCTCAATGAGTTGTTGGATGTGGGTTTCCAGCTCCCTGCTCAAATGTTTTTGCACGAGTAGGAGTCTGCAGTAGCCGGAAACTACAGCCCCCATGATGAATGAGGCCTTGCACGGCGATTTACATACAGGAAACAACAGGAGCCGAGTGAAGAGGTTCCCCTCCCCTCCTAGTGCTTGTGTGGTTTTAGATCTGCAGTGTTAAATGTTCCCCTTTTTTAACAAACCAAACTGTTTGAAATACCCAGTGTTGGGGTTTTGGTTTTGCTTTTGTTTTTTGGCTGATGCTTAAAAGGAAGCAGGATTTACGAGAAAAGGTTTCTTGCAATTGTCTGAAGCATACAGATAATTGAATGTAAGCTTTTCTGCTGGACAGCATAGAGCCTGCACCACAGGGCCAGCATCAGAATATTACACGATTTTTATTAAAACGTGGAAAAGAAGAAGAATGTGTTGGTCAATGCCAATGATGAGAGGCTCTGAAAAGGCTGAGGAACATTCCCAGCTCCTCTCAGAGGACGCAGCGGCATTTCTGGGAGGCTGTCATGGCCATGGTGGTCTGTAAGATGAGATGTCTAGCCTGGCAGAGGGGCTGCTGGCCAGCGACCCAGCCCACCCTGAGGAGGCTGACCAGGATGCGGGGAACCCCGCCAAAGAGCCCCACAGAGGAAAAGCTTTGTTGCCTCTGTCTGACCCTGGCTTCACACAGCAGAGCAGGAGCATCTTCGGTTCGCCCTATGTGACTCCAGGCCGGCCCATGTGGATGGGGGTAGCGCGCCATCTTGGAACACTGGCTGCTGGAGCCATTCAGGTTCTAGGATTGGCTCTCATCCAATCCTGCTGATTCTGGAGCAGTAGTGGGGAAAAGGGGATCATAATGGATTCCAGGCACCGTTACCAAGGGATAGGACGCATTGCCCCAAGCTGGGACAGAGGGTGGCAGGCCCAGGGCTCAGCCCTTCTTGATCTAGAAGTATTTATGAACTCATTCGATAAGAGAGCCTTTATCAGAGAAACTCTGCAGAGTAGCCAAGAACTGGTAAGTCATGTTAATGCCGCCCAGGAGAACCATCCTTAGTGAACACAGCTGAACCAGCACCACAGTGAGATCTTGCTGGAACCTTGGCACCGTCTTCCCACTGCCTCTCTCTGCTGTGCGTTCCCGGAATTCCTGGTCGAAGCCCCAGAGGCAGCCAAGCCCCGGGTACATTGTGTAAATGAAGCCACAGGATGGTCAGGATTGTTTCGAGTGACTCTGGCTTGTCCTAAACTCATGGAGGCAAGGGAAAGGAGCCGGATCTCACCGTGGAGCTCACAGATCTCCACAAAGAATGGATCTCCACTCACTGCTCCACTTCCTCCCTCCATCCAGGCCTCTCCCTCTGACCGGGGACCTCACCAACCCCTCCACTTTCACCGCGTGCAGCAGGACTGCCGGCAGCGTGACCACTTTCCAGCTCTCGTGTGGGCTTCTCTGAGGTGCTTTCAGTTCTGTGCTTCTGTGACGTACGGTGTCTCTGGCCCCTCCATCTCGTCCTGCATGAGCTCTTCTCCCTCAGCTGCCTGCGGAGCCCCAGTTTCCTATAGCCCATCCTCAAAGTTCTGTCCCTATCCTTCCCACCGTGCCCTGAGGCCCCATCTCCTAACACCCACCATGCCCTGATGGCTCTTGAAGCCATGTCCCAGGCTGGACCTGAACATCTTCCCCTGGACGTATCTTTCCGGTTGCATACTGTAAATAGACAAACTTTATACACATGAGTTATGGCTTAACACGGATGCTAACAAGGAAGAGTTGACATCCCACCCTCCTCACATGGTGGCTCAGCCTCTGCAGCCTCTGGCACAGGTGCACATCCAACTCGACCCCTCCTACTCATTCTCCACAGCAGTGCTAACGATTCCAGTGACTTGGTGTAGCTCCCTAACTTCAGTTTCCCTATGGTCCCTGTCATGGGTGCATATATTTCCTACCCACAACACCTACGTCTGGTTTCCTGGTGGGCACCTGCTCGCTCCCCAGCACCTCTGCCAACCTCAGGGGGCACTGACCCACAGTGAGTGGGCATCTCTTCCACATCTCAGTGCCCAGCCCCACTCAGAGAGGAGAAATCCATCCACAGTAACAGTGATGACACAAAGACAAACCAGATGTAATGTACAGAAATAAACAAATAAATGCAGCAATACCACCATTAGCAATAGGAAAGAAGTCAGCTACCAAAATGCTTGTGCTTGTGGAGTGGGTTTCCCTCTCCCGGGACCTGGGTTAGCACTCTGAGCTACTTTGTTCTTTTCTCTCTATTACCTTCTGTTTCTCCAAAACTTTCTAGCTTCCTTGGTCCCCTGAACTCTCTCCCCCGTCCCCCATTGTAGTTGTTCTCCAGTTGTCTTGATTTGGGTCACAAAGAGACCATAATCTGCTTATCGTAGTTTCTACTGCACTATCTTGATTCATCCTTTTAGACATGATATAAAGTATGCTTTTCTAAACTCAGACAGTGGTACTTTGAACACTTTTGTAATCTGGTCTTTAAAGTGCACTTGCATGAGTTCTCTTGCATTTTAGTCACAGCCACACTTGGACCTCTATTGTAATGGACAGGCCGAGTTTGCCAACTTGTTGATAACCAGGTCCCCTGCGCTGTTTCTAACACAAGGCAAGACCACCCTAAGATGCAATCAGTGAGGCCTTGGGCTGCTCTCCTGACGTGAGGTGAGGGGCTCTGGAATGCACAGATCTCTCTTTCAGTCCGCTGGATGACGGCCACCTCCAGGTTGAGGTTGGAGCATTTGAGTGGAAGTTTCCACCAGCCCGCATGCTCAGAGCCAATGTTCTCTGCGCTCAGCAACCAGGATGCACAAAGCCAGGGAACCCACAATGCCTCACGTTCCTGCATCCCACCGCAGGGAGCCCTGCTCTTACGTTCCTCGCCACCATGGCCCTGCTGTTACATCCTGTCGCCCTCGGGCCCTGTGTGTGGCATGGAGCTCACCCCTTGCTCCTTCGTGGCCCCATGTTCTGCAGCTGCATTGCTCTGCTCCCGCACCACAGCCCTCCTGCCCTGACCTCTAACACACCCTTTCCACGCTACTCAGTCTCCACTGTGTCCCTGACCTCTGTCTGTACTGAAAGGTGGCGATGTCCCAGCTCTCCCAGATCCTAGACAGAGAGATGCTACCACCAACCTCAGAGTCAGATGAGTGTTGGCGTTCTCCATGTCTGCTGTGACCATTTTCTGTCTTTTTCAGCTGCCACCTCTCCTCCCTCTACCTGCCCCTTCCCGTCACACCCATCAGGTATTCGTCTACTCACCCACTGAAGACCACAGCTGAGTCTCCCTTTCTCTCCCTCCCTTCCCCACTCTCACTCTGCAATCAACCCAGATGTCACCCACCATCTTCCCTGGCTCAGTGCTCACGTGGCTTGTACTGCAACCTCAAGTCTTGTGCTCCCCAATGCCATTGTCCTTCAAATTCTGACCCTTGCAGTCCAGGTGAGGGTGTGCCCACCTGGACACTCCCTTCAGACCCTTGAACTCCAGAACCTGAAGAGAAAGCAATGAACTGAACAATTCCAAGACAGAATGGGAAACCATAGAAAGTGTTATGGCAGATCTGAGAAGCACCAAATAGACAAGCCAAAGGATTTAAGACTAAGAAAACAAATCAGAAATATTACTTAAAAAGAAACAGCCATGAAATAGATGATCCATTTCACACTAAGAATAATGGCAGGAAGAAGTCATGGGGTGATGACTTCAAAATGGTGAAAGAAAACAACTACCAACTGAATTCCATATCTAGTACAAGAGATGTTTTAAGAATGTGCATAGAATACAGACATTTTCGGGTATGCACAGAATGTTTTGCTATCAGAACATCTGTGTGGGTAGAATTATTAAGAAGTGTTCTTCAAGCAGAAAATATAAATTTGACGGCCAAATTTAACAATAAAATAAATAAATTTAAATGAAGAGTATTTATAATAAATTAGGGAGACTACAGAGAGGAAAGAGAACAGGCCTTGAACTGCAAGCCGAGGGTGCCAGAGCTCGAGGGGGAAAGTGACTGAGCTGGTGCCCACACTGCCCTTTGGTCCCAGGACCCAAGCTCACCCCGCAGAGCCCCTTCCCAATGTTCACAATGCTCTCAAACATCCCAATTCTGCTCTGCTTGGCCTTGGGTGGAGCCGGGTCTGTGTTTTCCTTTACACCCAAGATTCTGAGCCCTCCTCATCTTCTGGTCCTGAGAAGGTTTAATTATTGAGAACAAAACTACTTCCCATCATCTCCACTCTCCTCACGCCCCCAGGCTCACTGCCTCCTCTTCACTTCTCTGGGAGTGAGTGGTCCACCGAGCACCCATCTCCCAAGTGCCCCCTCTCATGCTTCTCTGCAGAGTCAAGGGTCTGGCAAGAACCTGATGTGAAGACGCAGTACCCTGCTCAGACAGGACAGCTCTGGTGCTTGCCCAGCCTGGAGTGCCCACGGGCTGGCAGAGGCCCCGCTGAGCCCAGCTCTGCTGGGTACCTGGTGTCCTGCCTGCTTTATGCCTCATTGTGCTGCCTGAGTCACTGCAGAGACCCCTGCGTGCACAGATCCTCGCAGCCTCTGCTTCCCAGAGAGACTGATGGGCAGAGGGCAGGAACTCCCGTCCTCCGGCCTCTTCCCTTTCCACTGAGGACTTAGCTAAGGGCTAAGTCCACCACTCACCGTTCCTTCTCTTGAACATAAGTTCTTCTTCTTGTGCCCTGAATGTGTACCAGGGCAGATCTGCAGACCCCAGCAACTGGGGCCTTGGTGCTGCCTTCTGGCATGGCAGAGGGCAAGGGGTCATAGGAAAGAGAGGTCCACGGATCGGGTTAGCGAGGAGAGCGGAAACACAGGCCAGGGCTCAAGCTGTGAGATGAAGCCACTCCCACCATAACAGCACCGATCCATTCTTGTGGATGCAGCTTGTGACCTATTCAGTTCCTAACATTCCCACATCCCCCCCTCAGTGACACTGAATTTCAGCAGGAGTTTTGAAGGCTCATTCAGACCCCTGCACCACCTGCTTTCCCCACTTCTGGGAACAGGTGGCACCTTGGGCAGATGCAGGTAGGATTTCCCACTGCTATGGGCCTCGTTGGCTAAGGCTCTCCGGGGCCAGGACCTGGGCTCTGCTGGGACACTCCCAGAGCTCAGGCACCTTCCAAGAGGCACCTTCACTGCAGCAGCTGAGCCCATGGAGAGCCTCCCTGCGAGATGTGAGAACCCTTCACAGCCTAGGTCTGAGCCCCTGGTAACTGCCATTAGCATATTTGTCACTGAAATGCTAGATTAGAATTCTGCACTATAATCCATAAGGAGAGAAATTCCTGGGCCTCGGTAACTGGAGTCCGTGTGTGGAATCTCTGAAAGCAGAATAAGAGGTGTGCCTGATGTAGGCAAGCTGGGAATATGTCTTGTCTTCTCATTCCAGGGCAGGCATTCTGTATGAACTATACATGAACCAAGTCACTGTGACAAGGAGACTGACAGCAAAAGTTTTATTTAATGTCTTGTCCTCTGCATGGATGCCTTCAGCCACCCACTCACAGTACCTGGACATGCAGGGCACACATTTAATGACACTCGAGGGCCTGCTCTGCTCATGAAAGTGTCACATGGTGAGTTTCTCCCCAGGACTCCAGGCCAGAGGATGTGAAAAGGCCTACCAGGCAGGTAAATCCTGAAACAGGACACTTTCATTGTGGGACTGAAAGATGAGGAGTATGGTGTTTTCTGGGAAGGTTCATGTGCAGAAGGTCACTTTCCTTCTGGGCATTCTGTGCTGGCCACTCCAGACCTCTGGGGATGAGCAGGAGCCAACACCTAACACCACACAGTGACTCCTGTGGCAGGCAGTCACCATGCTGTTATGGTCCGGCCACAGCTCTGCCACAAGGCAGCTCTGGACTAGACCACAAGGACCCCACACCCTCCAGCTAGGGGAAAGTACCTTTCCTGGTACTCAGAGCCTTAGTATGCAGAGCCTTGTTCCATACGAAGAACCCATGTCACTTCCTTCCTTCTTTTTCCTTCTTTCCTTCTTCCATCCATCTTTCCTGATCACCTTCTGTGCATGTGATACTTTAATTAGGTGATGCAAGTGTTCATTGGTCAGCACCCAGGACACCTGTGTTGGGCAGCTTTCTGTTCCTGCAACAAAAACGCCTGAGAAAAATTAACTTACTTGTTTGGTTCATAGTTTCAGGGGCCTCAGTCCATGGTTAATTGACCCAGGCCTTTGGGCAGTGGTAAGAACATGGTGGTGGAGAGAACATGGCAAAACAAAGCTACTCAGCTCATGGCAGCTGAGAAAAGGAGGGAGAGGGATGGGGTCCCAACTTTCCTTCAGGGCCCACAGCCTCAGGGCCACATCACACCAGGAGCCAGGCCAAGCCATCCAGCAGAAGGAGAATGCCAGCCACAAAGACTCTCTTGATTTGTATATGATTCCTTTTTCCAAAAGTTTAAGAAGATGACATTGATTTTAACAATGTATTTTAACTAATTATATCAGGGAAGCATAGGCCCAGCCAGGTTCAGAGATCCGGGCTCATCTGACCTCCCCTGTGCCTGGGACCCTCCCCAAGCCTTCAGCTCCTCTCTCCTTAAATCCTTGTCCCCTAATAAAATGCCCAGTTCATGCCATCTTGTCTCCTATCCTTCCTCTAGGGACAAGCCAGTGTCCTTGCTGGACCCAATGTCCTTGACCAGCTTCCTTTGGGTGCTACAATGTGCTCTGTGTAGCGCAGTGAAAATACCCCAACTGATTCTAGTCACGCTTGCTGCAGACACGCCCCCAGTTTGTTATGCTCTTTTATTTCTGATCATGGTACAACATTTTTTGCTGTTTTCAATTTTTACACAATTCAAATCGATCCCCTAGGATATCTTCCCCAACCCCACCAAAACCTCAAACTCCCTCCCCGCCATGGCACTAGGCCTGATACTTGTCCTTAAACCACCTCCCATCCTCCTCTGCAGTTTCTCTGCCAGTTCCCCAGCTTGCTGGGGGTCAGATTTTTTTTATCTTGAGGACTTTTTTTTCCCTGAGGGGTCTCCTCCGGCAAGGGATGCATCAGGCAGCTTTCCAAGCAAGTGCAAAGCCCTTCGGAGTGGGGGTCAGGGTGGGGGGGGATGGTTAGGATTGCTTCTCCTCAAGCATTGCAATTACCAATCCCGAGTTCCTAGAATCTGATGAATATACATTGCTCTCCGTGGAGATGATTGCCTTGTTCTGCTTTGCATTCACGTCTTCCTCCACCTAATGGAGTGTACACTTACCCGTCCCTTGTAGCACCATTGCATGACTCTAACAAACAATTTCTAACTCGTCTATTCTGTAATTCACTGGGCACTTTAGTGCTTGTGCTATCATCACGTAACATCCCCAGCAGAGAGTACTGGCCCCTGACTCACCTTGTGCTTGCTAAGTGTCATTCAAAATGGACCACCACCCGGGCCAGAAGGGCGGAGACCTGGGCCAGGCACTTGTAATGGGGGTTTGGGAGGTGCTCAGCCAGTCAGCTTTCAGTCACTCAGCAGCCAAGGCAGTGGCGGAGACAGGGAATCTCAGTACCTCAAGGGCACCGCGCTCTGCAGGGCCAGGAGCAGCTGGTGGACAGCGATCCCAGCAGGCCATGCAGCCCCAAGAACAGCTGCTATGGAGAAGTGGCCAGGACAACCCCTCACACACACTGGGACAGCTACTGTTAGAAGTAAAAATGACAGCAACAAGTGTTAAAAAAAAAAAAAGTAACAAGTGCCGAGGAGGATACGGAGAAAGAGGGATGCTTGTGGGTTGCCAGTGGGAATGCGAAATGGTGCGGACACTGTGGAAACCAAACAGAGTTTCCAGGTAACCGAGTCATCCCTCTGGTACGCACACAGAGGGATGGAGAGCAGGGCCTGGGGGAGCTCTGTGCTTTCCCGTCTTCGCAGCAGCATTATTGACAGCAGTCAAAAGATGGGAGCAGCCCAGATGTCCACAAGCAAAGGCAGCGTAAACACCGCCGCACCATGTAACATGGGGTTAAAAGCTTTGCTCCACCCTGCCCATTTCAGCCGCTGGCTCCCAAATGTAAGACAAGGAGACTGTGTTGTTTGAAGCAACTAAGTCAGGTCCTTGTTGCGGCAGCTGCAAGAGCCTGGCACACAGTGGTGCTGCAGGAGAGAAGGCAGAGACATTTTCAGATACGACCCAGATGCTGCATTGTCTCAGAATCCTGCCCAGAGAAACCACCTACCCTCACTGCACCTCCCTGGAAACAAAATAAAGGATAAAGGGAAAGAGAGCTGAGATCGGGTCTCAGATACCGCATGCCAGTGCAAGCTCAGATCTTGAGGATTCAAGCATATTTTTCCATTCCCCCAGCCCCACCCTGCTCCTGGCTGGGCCTTAGGGCTGCTGAAGTGTCCTGCGGTCTCCTAGAATTGATTCTGTGGACACGGAGGGTGGTGGCCATGCCACAAAGAAGGATTCTGTGAGCTCAGACCAAGGCCTGTCCGATCCCCCACTTGAGGAAGACGCAAGATCCCCAGGGAGCAGAAGGCATCTGTATTCCCCCGAGCACTAACCACGTCACAGCTGAGCATAATGGGGTAGGTGTGAGCAGGCATTCTACCGAGTCTATGCCCCGCCATCCTCTTCCTCTGCTCTAAATTCTCCGGAGAAGTAGAGGAGACCAGGCTACATCTGGGAGCATTTTCTCCATCAGTTCCAAACCATTTACTTAGACAACATAGTTTTCCACTCGTTCAAACTTAATCAGATTTTGTGGTGGATCCCTATCATAGCTACACTTTTATAGAAGGCTACACAAAGAAAGCTGCGTGCTGAGAGCACAGAAGAACAGAGGATGTGGAAAGTCTGACGTTAGCTTAATTGTGCCTCAGTGGGGCCGCACTATGAGCATGCTTGGGGCTTTCCTGAGACACAGTGCTGATCATGATTTGCTGATCATGATTCGCCCTGCAGCTGGAGGCTCTGTCCCCAGCAAGAGGCCTCTGTGCTCAGTTGCACGTTGGGGAAGATGACTCTGGCTCCTGGATCTCGGGGCCCCCTTTTTTGTGACTAGACACGTGTTTGGTCACCCACTACCCTCAACCCCAATGCAGCAGACACAGGACAAGGATTGCCTCCCCCACTTCACGTGCCTGGGGCCAACCCACCCTTGGCACTGGGAGAAACTATAAAGGATGCAGCATGCAGGCTGGCATCGTTTGCTTGGGGCCATGGCAGGCTCAGAGACCCTTGAGCCTGCACAAGGTATTGTAGGGTCTCTGGGCTGCAAGTCACCATGCCCTTGTGCATGTTAGGAGCTCTAGCCAGTGACATGCCAGGCTCCCTGTCCAGTGAGGTGCCCAGGCCCTTCACACAGCAGTGCCTCCAGGAGGGCAGCCCTGGCTCAGGCCAGGTCTTCCTGTCCCACTATTGAAGCAGGGAGGCTGGTGGCACCGTCTGGCACATGGTGGCACAGTGCAGTGACCCGGGGTCTGGGAGCCCCACAGTTTTGCAGCTGCCATCTCGCCTGTCCCAACAGCCAGAACATTAGGAGTTCTATCGTGCTAGTGTTTGCCCTACTGGTTTCCCATTGCTGCTATGACAAAACCACCCAAAGTAGTAGACGCTACAGCTTAACTATCTCACTGCACTAGAGGGAGACAGCGGGCCCACAGGGCTTGGTTTCCTGAGACCACAGAGGCTGCTCTGGGGTCAGCTCAGGCGCTGGGCTCTTCCACCGGAACAACGTGCAGGGAGGCTGAGGCTCAGGGAGAGGCAGACGGGGCCACGCGTGCTGAGCAGAGTGAGCCTCCCTGTGTCCCCCGGTGCAGGGCTCTGCGTCTTTGCCAACCCTCAGCTTAAGGGAGCTGTGCAGGTCCTTTGGTCACTAGGCTCAGACAGAGCCAGTGATATGGACACTCACAGGTGTCCACCAGTGACCTCTGTTGCCCCCCTCCACCTTTGGCTTTCATAGCCCCAGGCCGAGGAGAGTTTCACACCACTAAGCTGTCCTCTCCCATGGATGAGCAAGGTGCTTGGATCAGCCCGAGGGAACGCCCCACCTCTGGGGTCACTGCAGCCCCTGGGATGAATCTGGAGGACGCACGGTCCTATGTACACAGCCATCACCCGTCCAGTGTCACACACGAGCCAGATGTTCTCAGTCCAGCAGTGTGCTCCCTGCACCCTCCCGTCCCATAGTCCCCAGGCCGAGAAGCTGGGGGCAGCCTCTGAGCTGGACGTGCCCAGCCATAGAGACCTAAAAGGCCAGCGCCCTGGGTGCTGTGTTTACAAGAAAGAACAGCGACTCAAAACACATTAGGAGTTTGGGGTTCTTGTCCCAAATCCACCTGAATGTGGCTCCTGCCCACCAAGTAGAGGTGAATAGTCTTGACCTTGACTTTGACCTTGAAAATTTCCTTCACAGTGAGGCAGGGAAAAGCAAGACAGCAAAAATTGGTATTTCTTGAAAAACGAAGAGGATCACTATGACCTTTGTTGTAACAACAATGATATGCTGGGCTTGCGTGCTAGCAGCTTTAAGAAAGGAGAAAAAATCACACTGAAGAAGAAAACTGTTCATCTTCTAGATTCTCACTCCTTGGGTGACCCGGAGGTTGGGAGCCCAGCGGTGCTTCAGAAGGGGTCCTGGGGTCAGCAGAAACTCAGGAGAAGCAGCTTGGGTTCTTATGTGAGCTTGCTGGCCACGCCGTGAAAGTGTTTTCTCTGCTAACTCTGCAAAACAGATTTTTTAAATTGAGCTTGGCAGTTCCTCTTTCACTTCCTAGCCTTCATGCTTAAAACATAAAAACTACTGGCTCTAACTTAAAAATCAAATGGGATTGCCATGTGATCCAGAGAGCCATTTCTGGGTATGGACCCAAAAGAATTGAAAGTAGGTGTTGAAAGAATTGGAAGATGTTTCTATACCCACATCCAAAGCAGCATGACTTACGATCACCAAAACATCAGCCGACATGGCCTTGGATGAGCACAGAGACCAACTCAATGTGCAGTGGACGCACAAGGTGAGACTCTCAGCCTGACGGGGAGGGACCCGGCCCAAGCACAGCACCGATGAGAGCCCTGGGCTAGAGGAACAGCGCCCAGATGAGGGGCTGAGCTGGTGAATTCAGAGACGGGAATGGTGGAATGTGGTGGGCAGGGGCTGGGAAGAGGAGAAATGAGCACTTTTTGTCTGGGAAGCACAGAGCTTCAGGTAGGAAGGGAACACCGGGTCCTGCGGAAGGATGGCAGGAATGCTGGCCCAGCCGTGGAAGATGGTGCTGAACTGAACTGTACCCTGGAAACGGTTCAGTTATACACTTCATATTTTACCACAATAAAAGGCTGGGCTTGAAGACTCTGAAGGTGGAAAGAACACGGTGACTTCTTGGGACACAAGGACCCATGGTGAGGCACTGGGTTCCTGTCACACGTGACCCCAACAAAGCTGCAAGCCACCAGCAATCTGTAATCGCACAAGTTCAGACACGGCACTCTGATGGTCTCTTTCACCCCCGGAGGGGAAAGACCATCTCACAGGTGGCAAGTCCTTCCGACAGCAGCTGCCCTGCCCCAGCCATGCGTGTGTGGGGCGTGTCCTGCGCCAGCATGAACAGGGTTGGCAGAGCCGGGTGCTGAGACCTGCGGTCAGAGTCCTCCCTGCCTCGCCCCGACTCGGCAGCTTGCCTGGCAATAATTGCTGCTTCTCAGCTTGCAAGTGCACAACCAGAATCCCTACCTTTGTCATCGATGGCGTCCTTTCTGAGTCTCTACTTCACGTGACCATCTCAGAGGGACCCGATCAGACAGACCGAGGGCCACCCTGCTCCCCTGGGCCCTCGTCTTACCTTACTCCTGCGAGGACCAAATTCCAGCTCTCATTCTGAGTTAGGACTTCATCCTATACTTGGGAATGGAAGGGAAGTTATAAGATTCAACCCACAGCACACGCAGATGTGGATGTTCTGGCTGCGACGCGATGCTGTGTTGATAGGAAACGTCACTGCTAGGAGAAGCTGGGTGAAGAAAGGGACAGGACATTCTTTGCACCATTTTTGCAATTTCCTGTGAGCCCACAATTACATAAAAATAGAAAGGTTTTTTTTTTAAAAAAATGATTTTCCTTGATAAACAGATTGAGTGGGGATCTCACTCCATTTTTCCCCTCTTCACCGACACATTTTTGGACTGAACGTTTCCAATTGTTTTTGACAGCGAATAAATTTCCCCTATATTTTTTCCTGTGGTTTGCCCTAAGTGTTTGCTGAATGGATTGCATATTTTAAACAGGCTGGTCAGCAGCTTTGAGATTTTGGTGAACTCTTTCTCCTCGTTGCAAGCCTTCCCAAGAATTTCAAATAAATCACCAAGCCTCCTACAGAATGATAACAATTTCACAACCCTGCAGATGGCAGAAGGTGCTATAATTCTAAGAAGCACTCACTCCTCTCTGTTCTCAAGTCATCACACTCTGGGCTTGGAGGAGTTGGTGACACTGTCCCCTGTCCTCTTTAGGAAGGCCCAGGAGACCCTTGTTGTACCTGTGGTCCCCGTGAGTGTCTAGGAATGACCTGCTGGGAAGGAGTGGCAGAGCCACAGGCTGTAAAGTCCACTGGAGGGGACCAGGGCCCCAAATCTAGTCCCACTTCCTGCAACCAAGGGGAGGGCGAGGTGCAGCTGGCCCTGGAGTCCTCCATCCACAGCCCAATCGCAGGCTGTGTTAGGATGCAGAAACCCAGGACCAGCCAATCAACGGGCACCAAAGTACAGTCAGACAGAAGCAATTCTGGTGTTCTATAGCATGGTGACTAACTACAGTCTACAAAAATTTATATTTAAAAATAACTAGAAGAGCCCAAGTTTCCCATCGATAGGGATGGTCAATGTGTATGGAGCTAGGAACACCAGTTGCCTTGTGTGACCGTCACACTTCGCATACGTGCATGCAATGAATATTGTATGTAACCAACACTCACAAATATTACTGTGAATTAAAATTTTCACTGAAGATTTGAAAGGAGGAAAGGCAGTCAAGCAGTGGCAGAGTGCGAGGAAATCCCAAGAGCCATGCTAAAAGCCTGCCCATGTGTGGGGCGGGGGGACAGAAGCAGGACAGCTTAGTCTCCTCTGCTGTCAAGGTGGCCACACCCTCAGCGGGGTCACTCTCTGTGTCTGGAGGAGCGGTCAAGTAGGTGCTCTCCACTAGATTGCACACAGCTGAAATGAAGGTGCTGGCCAGGGTCCCCTCCTAGGGCTCAGGGCCCGGCCAGGCATACACCATCATGGGCTGAATCTGGCCTCCCTGAGGCTGCAGGTCTGGTCCATACAGCAGAGTCCTAGGGTTCTAAAGGATGGTTCTGGGGAATCCCAGAGCTCTTTCCTCTGTGCCACTGCCAGCTCCAAGCCAGCAGGAGCACAGCCAGCACCCACCCTGTCACCTCCTACCACCTCACTCCTAAACCAGGGGACAGAGGACACGGGTGCATGGAGACGTCTGTCTCATGTCACTCTTTGTCCTGAGAGTGCAGGGACATGCGCAGTCCGGGCCTGAATGCCCCCCAGCCCCAGAGCACAAGGACCAGCCACAGCCACACTGCCCAGCCCACAGCCCTCGGCTTTCCTGCTCTCTGACCTCTGGGCATCATGTCGTGGGGACGCGGCGTCGGGCACTTAATGTGTCCAGCGTGACTAACGACTTGGGCCATTTGAGAAGGACTCTTATTGTTTACACAGAGAGAGCATGTATTTTTATTTCATAACACAGAGCTGACATTTGACATGTTGAGTCACTGTGTAGTTCCGGAATTGGCCCCTCGAGGCCTGTTGCTTCGGCAATTGGCTATTTATCTTCTTTCAGATGACATTGAGGGTTTTTTTTTTTTTAATTTTAAAAGCCATAAAAATCTGTCTACCCCATACTGCACCCTCCCCAACTCATCCCCCCAGATGCAGCCAAGATGGCGATGACAACCAGGGAACAGGGGCCCTTCAGGTTGGCCCCATGGTTCCTGAAGGTGCTCAGGCTGCTGCCCTCTGATAACTGATAAGACTGATCCCGCGGTCGCATCCCCGCTCCTTGTTTTGTGGCCACTGACCCGCCCCCCCAAACACTGACCCATGCTGAGGACCAGCCGTCCTCGAGGCCTACAGTCAGCCTCACTATCCTACCAGGGAGGCCAGCTTCCCAGTTCTGGGGGTGGCTGCTCAGGGTGCCACTTTGGGGACAGGGGTCACCTGCATGATTTCTGAACAGCAGTCACCTCCGTTTCTAATGTAAACAATAAACTCTGCTTGGTAATGGCTCTCAGGTCAGGGTTACTGGTAAATGTGACAGGAACATTAAAATCTCTAGGATGCAGTTGCCTTATGAAGTCCCAGGGGCGGGGATGCTCCTCAAAATAAAGGAACTGCTAGCTACTTTCAAACCTTTGATTCTATGCAAGGTGGGCATGCAAAATAGAGTCATTGACTTTAGTTTTTCCATAGAACAAATTCATCAATCCAGACACACCGAGGACAAGGACAGTTTAAGACAGCTAAATTCAGCGTGAAGGTATTTTGAGCATTTCGAGTATTTCCAAGCACGCCCATAACTCAGAGCAGGTTGGGAACACGTTTCCTTCGACAAGACAAAGAGGCCTTTGGTGGAGATTTGTGGGTACTCGGGGCTCAGGGCAGACAGAAGTGACCTGGGCTCTGGGGTGGTTTCCGACAGAAGGAAATGAGGAGGGCCTCGTGCAGAAACTGATGTTCCAACTAATCTGCGCTGTGCAGGGAGACCGTGGATGAAGATGGAGACGTGGAAAAGCCGGAGGTGGGAGCCAGGAGGGAGGGTTGTCTGACCTGGTAAGGAGGGCGAGACCAAAATGAACCAACTCAGTTTTCTGTTTCCCTTGAAAGTCACCGGGCACATGGGGCACACATCCTAGAGAACAAGGCAGAGGAAGCAGAGCTGGGACCCCAGAGCTCCAGGCCGAGCCCTCCCGGTCATTCTGTGCTCGGCGGCAGAGTCGGAGTTTTCAGGGATTGACAGACAGTCGTGCGCCACACAGGAGTGTGCAGTCAGTGATGTGTCAGCCGTGTGACTGCGTCACAGTGAAATCAAGATGACGCCAGATGTATTGGCAGGCTGCACCCCTCGAGTGCTGTGGGGATGCTGGGATAGACAGCCCTGCTGGGCTCCAGCCATGAGAAAGCACCAAGCGTGACTCAGTGGGACTGCTGGTCCTCAAGGACGAGCAGCTGTGCTGCCGGTCATGTCCCCTGCACTGTCCTGGCTATGGTTATTTCAGCAGGGACTCTTGCTGCTTGCTAAACAAGCGTTCACTCTACAGCAGCTGCAGACACCATCACTGACCCGCAGTATGGGGGGCCTGCACGTAAGCTGGGGTGTGCTTAGGTGGATGAGACCCCACACACACACTCTCGATGTTAAGCATTCAGCAGCACAGCACAGGCCAGGATTGAGTACAGGCCAGGGCAGGAGCCACATTCGAGGACCCTGTGGTATCCCATGGGCCTGGCCTGCCAGCCTCCCTCGGTCCACTCTCAGGGTGGAGGAAGCTGTCTCCAGTGGAGAGGGCAGCCAGCCTTTCAATGTGACTGGCAGCAACTGTCCTATGTCAACTGATCGCTAAGGGCCACTGAGTGTGGCCTCAAAACACTAAGGCCAGCTTCAGCTGCAGGAAGCTTCTGCCAACACCCGGTGCCACAAGGGCACAGGGACACTGATCGAGGCCACTCAGGACCAGCAGTGAGCTCTACCAGGCAGAGGAGGCCCAGTGCCCAGAAGCCCTAGAAGTCTTTCACCTCCAGGATGGCTCTCCCCATGGTGGTGAACCTGGGTCCCAGCTCCACAGACCCCAAGGGAGGGCACAGAACACTGAACTGCACCACCCTCCACTCGGAACTCACTGTGAAGTCGCCTGGTGGGCACACGGGCCACTGTGCCAGGACAGGCAGGGGCTGTCACCATTCTCTGTGATTCCCCTCATGCCAAGTCTTCCCATCAGCACGTGGCTTGTGGGCACCAACTCTTGTTCTTTCTTTATTTTCTCCTAGACGCTGAGGTCCCAAGCTACTGACCGTAAAATGCGTCTCAGAATGTGAGGACGTGCCGCTCACCTGGGCGCGGCTGGCCCCGTGGGTTTGGTTGGTGTCACCTCAGCCCCCTCCTCCCGGCCGATCCCAGCCAGGCTCAGCCGTCAGTGTGGAGCTGGACTTTCATAAATCACCCCTGCAGCAGACCCTGCATTCACAACCCTGTTTATCTCCCATAAATCAACTGCGGGCGATTTAATTATCCCCCGACAATGAGAAACAGCCAACATCTTAATGAGGCGGAGAATGCCTGGGGGCCGGCTTGCGGGGTCCTCGGGGTCCACCGTGGGTCGCTCTTGTATATTTTTGGAAGCCAGGGGTCCCTGAGACAAGTCCCATGTCCCCCAGATCTGCAGGCCCGGCCTCTGCCTTTCCCAGCCCATGACTGGCGGGACCCCCGCGGCGCAGGCTGCTTCGTGTCACGGCCTGGAAGTGTGTCTATTAGTGTAAACACGCATGATGGATGAGTGTTGAGGCTGTGTGAGGAATTCCGTCACCTTGTCGGGCCATGCTGCGGCAGCACTAGGGACACACTGACGGGACGGAAGGCCCATGCCACCAGCAGGGCCAGCTGTAGGTGTTTGGGTGTCATTAACTTTGAGGCTTTTTCTGAAATCCATAAATCTCCCCTCTGGCCACCAGGTCAGTGTGAGGGCTCCTTGGAGACGCTCTGGCTTTGCTCAGAGGCGGCAGCGTTGCTGACCCGGTCTGCTGGAGCCACAGCCCACTGGGCAACAGGCCAGAGGGGTCTGGGGCCCCGTGGACTGGGCTGCAGGGCACAGAGCACATGGGCACAGCTCCTTCTATGCCATTCTTGGTGCACTAGTGGTGTCCAGGACTCCCTCCTCGGTGCTCATCTCCCGTCCCTTTGTTTGTGCCCTGTCAGGAGCTGTGAAGCACAGGGTTGAGGTCAATGTCCAGCAGTTACTGATTATGTCACAGCCATGCACACAGGACCAAGGACACAGGACAAGTTGGGAGCCTGCACAGGACCCCAGGACACTGATAATTTCATATTAAATGCTCACCAGTGTGCCACACTAAGTGACCTTCGTAGGCCCCGCAGTATGTTAGCATTTAGGGAAGTTTACGACCTGCTCGATCTGTTTTTAGCAAAGCCCATTACCTCCAAATATGAAGTCAGCATCCCCATTAGAGCTGCTCATTAGAGAGGGGCAGCATTTGCCAAGCCAGGGGGAAAAGGACAACTTTTTACCACTTTGAAGTGCATCTGTCCAAAAACAGCAGCTCCTCATGCCACTAAACAAGTGGCCAACACATCCTGTGTCACAGAGCATTGGCCAAAAGGGGAGACTGCTCGGGAAGTATGGCTAGAGTGCTCCTTCCCGAGGGGTCTCAGACAGCGGTGGAGATGTGTCCACATGTGGACAAGTACATGCACACACAGAAGCACATATGTAAATGTGCAAGCATACACACCGCCACACACCTGCACATCCACACAGGCATATGCACACATGCATGCAGACTCACATGCACACATGTACACACCTGCATGTTCAGGTATATGGCCTTCACATACATACACATACATGCATGCAAACATACTCACATACGTGCACGCACAGACTTAGACATGCAAGCATATACACCTCCATACAGGCAGATATGCACAACAAACACACATGTACATATGCAGGCACATAAAGCCACACACACACACACACATGCACACACAGTCGATTTCCCCTAGGGTCCTGACACCTGCAGTCAGGTGACCCCTAAAGTTTTGGAAGCTGATCCAGCCCCTTTGTTTCAGGTCAGTGCTCCTAGGAGGAAGTTGCCTGGGAGCAGATTGTGCAACTGGGATTTCTGGGTGTGTGTGGCTCTGCTGGACATCAAGGACAGGGAAGGACCTCAGGCCAGCATGGACAGACCAACAGAGACAGGGGCGGGAACCCGGAGGCTCTGTGATGTGGACATACCGCAAGTCCTGCATGCGGAGCCGGATGCTGCTGTGAGTCCGGAGGTCACAAGAAAGGGGCTCTGAATGCAAGGGACAGAGCCGGGCATTGAATCTGACCAGAGTGCCTTCCCCCCGCCTGCTTCTGCACATCTCCAGCTCGGCATTTCCAGAATCAGAACCGCACAGCAAGCCGAGGACAAGGCAGACTGGGCAGGACATCGTGGGCTGAGCCAGCTCATGGGCTTGCTGGATATTAGGAGAGGGCTGGGTGACTTCCACAGAACGGGGCTGTCTCAGCCTTAGCTGGGACCCCACAGAGGCTGGGAAAGAGCTCCCCATGCTCTCTGATGCACCTTGTCAAGGGGCCCAAAGCAGCAGTCTCCCTTCCTGGTCCCTGTAGCCTGACTTTCAAGGCAGTCAGAATCCCTGATGAGCTCAGAGGGAGGAACAAGTATGTTGAAGTCTGCCTGGAGAAGTGGAGAGAAACAACTCCCTGATTCCACAAGCCCCAGAGACCTTGCGGGAGCAGCAGCAGCCCTGGACCATGTGTGGGGACACAGAACAGCAGAGAATAGAATGACAGACAGCTCCAGACAGCTCCACACTCAGCAGCCTGTGCTGTACCAATCAGCAGTATTTCACCCGGAGGTGGGAAATGGGGGCCCCGGGGCACCATCCATGGCAATGACCCTGTTTGGCTGCACTGAACCCACAGCCAAGCAGCTGGAGCCCTCCAGCCAAGATCCATCTTCCTGCTATGGCCCAGGGTCCTGCAGCAGACTCAGACTGTGGGGCTGCAGGGCTCAGAGATCCTCAAGTGACTGCTCCCTGCTGGCCACTAAGCATTCTCCTGGCCTGGAGGACGAGTTGAGGTCCCCTTGCCATGTCCTCTGTGAATCAATGATGTGGCCAATTTGTGATTCAAGGATCCCTGCCCACCACACGAAAACCACACACCTGAGCAATCCATTTGTATCCCAGGGCAAGGCACCTTCACACTGAGCTACATCCCCAAACCTTTTCCATACTGTATTTTGAGACAGGGTCTCGCCAAGTCTCTAACTTGCCAAGGCTTGGCTCCAACTCACAGTCCTCCTGTCTCAGCCTCCCAGTGTCATTTACATCTTTAGCAGTCATTCATAGAGCATGCATTTCTCCCCCTAACTCAGAATCCAGTGGAAACACATCAGTACTTCCAGCGCAGTGCAGTCTGGGTACGTGCGGGACAAGACAGAACTGCAGCACCCTGGCTGTCACAAAGGAGCAGGAGGATCCCTTTGGGCAGGCAGGTGGGGGCTGTGTCTCAGGCAGGGGAGTATGAAGCATCACAAGGGCAAAGGAGACACAGACACAGAACCCAGAAGAATCAGGGCCGCAACCGAGGCTGGGGGGGCGGGGCTGGTGCATGAGCCTTGGAGGCCTGGCTTTGCCTCTGCCTTGTCTCCTCACTGTACACCGACCCAAACTGTAAGGCAGGAGGATTACAGGTAAGGGGTGGAGAGAGCCTGAAGCGGGCTTGTTGGTTTGTTTCTTCGGTACTGGGGATTGAACCCAGACCTGCCTTCCCAGGCCTTTTCTAAATTTTTTTACTTTGAGACAAGATCTCACTAAGTCACTAAGTTGCCCAGGCTGGCCTCAAAATTTCAATCCTCCTGCTTCAGCCTCCAAAAGTGCTGGGATCATAGGCATGCACAATCACGCCCAGCTTGAAACAGATTTTCAGAACTAGAATAGGAGCTTCCTCACTGTGGGACCCTGTCCTGGAGCAAGACTTTGATGGACTTCAGAGAGAACTTGATTCAAACCTCCTGGGGCCCAGGCCACCCCCACGGACAGGGGACACTGTATCTAAGCCAACCCACTTGGCTCTAAGGTCCCAGATCTGGATTCAGGGGGCCTCTATCACAGCAACTCTTGTGGAGACATTTTCTGAACGTCTGCTTCTTTGCTTATTGGTCAGGTGGAGGCAGGGACACTGTGCCCAGCCTTGTATCCTGCAATGAGCAGGTGCTGATCAGTCCCAGAAGCTGCAGTGCAGGAGGGGAGGAGGCCTCAGACAGGACCTAGTGACCACCACCCACCCTGGCAGGCTCAACTCTGACCACATAGATCTCCAGGCAGATGCTGCCCCAGATGTTGCCCTGTACCTTGCTCCCTGTGGGACTGAGATAGCCTGACCACTCCCCTCCAAAACCCCGCCAGCCCAATGTGCCTCTCATCATCGGCTTGGATAAGGCCAGTACCCACAGGGATCATGGCCCCAACAAGGGGAGACCTGGGTCATGAGAGGGCATAGATGCAGCAACCCAAGTGGAGGCCCGGGTGGCCCTGAGCAAGGCCAGGCCCCGAGGCAGACCCACAGCTGTGATCCTGTCCACCCATCCACTGCCCTCCTTGGCTCTGCTCTGGTGACCCCAATCTCAAGGACTGCAGTGAGGAGCGTCATATCCCCCATGTGACCACCAGGCAGCTGCAGACACTGCGCCCTGCCCCTCTGGCTTCTCACCATGGGTCCTCAGCCCTAGATGCCCTTGCAGCTGTGCCATGGTCATGTCCAGGCCAGGGCTCTGGTCTGTGCCAGCCGTTGTCCCCAGAACCCCACTCACACCCACCCACTGAGTGTCACACTTCCACCATGGAGTCCAGACAGAAACAACACAGTGGGTGGGTGGTTTCTGAGGGCAGAGGTCCCTGAATCCCTGCCCTCTTTCAGGGGCTCCTCTCACTCTCTACCCAAGCCCCTGCTTCAGGATCCAGCACAGACAAAGGCCGCTGGTGCTGGCTCTGTCTCAGGAAGACAGATGGTGGTGGAGCCATGAATGGGGCTCCTGGTGCAACCACCAGACCTGGCTTCACTCTCGCAGTCCCTGCAGCCGCATCTCCTTCTCTTAGAGAGCCACTGAGGCCACTACGGGCCACGCCATGACTCATCTAATCCCAGTCACTCCCAAAGTCCCCACCTCCAAACCTCAGCACATGTGAACCTGAGGGTCAGGTTCCCACACAGGAACTTGGGAGACAAACTACAGCACCACCACATGCACCCCAGCTTCACAACCATGCTGAGCACACAGCGGGGCTGGGCCTGCTGCATCTAAAAACTAACATTACCCTCATCGCTGTTCCTTGCTCAGCCTGGATTTACTGAGCAGCTGTGTGACAGTTGCTGATTTCCAGCATCTGTGGGAGGAAGACGGGTGGGAGGAGAGGCACAGCTGGAGCCAACACCTCCAGTCACAACCCAAATGTGCAGGCAGGCACTCCCTCCTCCAAACACATGAGCTCCACAGTGGCCGGGATAGGACACTTGTGGGTGCCAACCTGATGCCACAAGTAGAGAATTCCAACCATGAAACTTTGTTCTAGGCATGAAATTATTAAAATTACTGTGTAAAGTTACCTTCAAGCCAGGTGTATAAGGTGCACATGAAACATGGATGGACTCCATTTTCCCACCTGGGCCCCCTGCCCAACCTCATTTTTTTATGTGCGCACGTCCCTGAATCTGACCCCGTGCTGGGGTTTTGCTGGGAGAAGTCCACTGTGCTGTCCAACAGGAAGTTCCGGCTGGTACATCACCATGTCCCTGAGGGGCGTCCATTCCCCTTAAGGTTGAGAAGGCTGCCCTGTGCACCCCTCGCCCGCCTGAGAGAGCAGCCTCTCCCACATCCTGCAGGCAGAGCGGCAGGTTTTGCTCAGGGAGAATGAAGAGCTGGATCAAGAGGCTAAGAAAACTGAGGACACGCATTTGGAGAAGCAGGTATTTGAGCTATTTTCTGTTACTATTCACTGGTTTTTTTTTTTATTATGAAGAAATAGAAATACACATTTAAAACTGCAGGAAACAAAAACAGCCTCAGTGGTCTCCCCAGAGACCACTGTGACAGTGTTACCCAAAGTGTGAACCCTAAAACCCCAGCAGTGATAAGCATCACCTAACAAGTTTTAGAGACCCAGGTTCGTGGCCCACCTCAGACCTACAAATCCCAGAGCACTGCAGTCTATGTATCAAAGACCCCTGAGGTTCTGATAGGAGCTGATTTTTAAGAAACACTGATTTTCCCCGCCAAGTTTCCATCACTGCAGCTGGGTTGTGCATTTGAGGGAGTGCCTGGGAGAGGCCAAGAGAGAAAATACCTCCCAGCCAAAGTTGAGCATTTGCAGCCATCAGACCAGCTTTGGAAAGGAGGAAAATCGGGCCAGAAGGCACAGTCATAGCTGCTGGGACACACAAGAAGGATGAGACCCAGCAGCAAGGATTCCAGACACATGAGGCAGAGCCTCAATCTCCAGGGAGCTGGCAGTGAACATTGAGAAGCTGACCATGGAGTAACAGAGTCAGTAGGGGATATGGTTACACAGATCTCCAGCAAGGACACTAGGGAAAGGAAACTGTCACCACAGGGCAGATACAGTCTGTGGAGCTGCAGTCCAGCAACAAATGGAAGATGAGAGGTACGGTGCCCTCTGCCCAGGGCTAGACAAGCCACAAAGTCGCCACTGATCTCTTATCTGCTAGCCAGAGTTTCTAGCCCACTTCATATCCCTTCTTGTCTTATTTTCTTTTCCCTTGTTGCTGAGACGAAATACCCAACACCCAAGATTAAGGAAGAAAATGTGTATTTAGCTCACAATTTGTGGAGGTTTCAGTCATATCAGCTGGTTTCAAGCCAGGGTGGCATAGCAGAGGAGCAACAGTTCAAGGCAGCAGAAGATAGCAAAAGCAACAGGAGCAAAAGTAGGGGAGAGCAAGACTCTTTTCCACCCTTATATTGTAAGCAGGCTACCCATCCTGGATTGGGTGTAGCACTTACACCATCTTCCTGCCCTTCTCTTACAGAGGCTTAGGATCTTTACAAAGTGTGGACCTTGGTCCACTGATGAGTTGCTTAGTTAAACTTCTGAACTTCTCAAATTGACACAATGACAAAATACTAGAGCAGTAAGGGTGTGTCCTCTGCACCCTAGGATGTAGAACTGCTGAGTTACTTAGTTAAGCTTCTAGACTCCTCAAGTTGACTCAGTGTATCAACCATTACACTTCTTAAGATGACCACCAGCCTTTCAAGCCTCCCAGGGAAGGTGCTCATTTCCACCTTCACATACCACCCCTTCCTAATGTCACTGTTTCCTTACACACATCTCCTGGTCACCTGGGCCCATCATCACCACTGCAGCTGAGGTCTGTTCCCACCTCTTGGCACCCAAGTGTCTCTGTCTGAGAGGTCATCAAGACCAGAAGTAAACAGCACTCAACAAAGGTCTCAACCATCTTTCAGGAGTGACATGATTTAGACACTTAGTTCACTGGATGCTTCTCTTGGTCAGAATAGTTTTACGGTGATGGCCCCACAGTTCTACCTAGCTTCCAATCAGCTCCAAATTGTAGTATTAAAAAGTCACTACAGCCACAGTGACTATCAAGATTTTAAAAAATGGCTGACCAACAAATGCAACAGAAGAAGATAAAAAGTTAAACAGTTCTAGGGTCAAGCTGTGTAGAACAAAAAACACTCACTGTATTCAACATGGAAGTGTGCTATGGTGATTTTTGAAAGATCAAGAAGAGGACAGATTCTGATCCATCTTCAGAGTATAAGAGATGTACCAATACAAGCATAAAAAAGGGTGTCAAGATGTGCCCCACAAAACAAGTATTCAACTGGAGAAAGTTACACAATTACTTAAAGTCTTCCAAGTCTCTGGGAGTCATCCTAGGGACATATGGTAAATAGAGAAACATTTGTTCAAGAAAATCTATTAAATTTCAGTAAAAATATTAAGAGTTTGAGGCATTCGAGCCACAACCAACTCCATCCCCACCCACCCCAGCTGATGGAAGCTGTACTCCAGATGAGTGTGCCTCAAGATCCTAGGTCTACAAGATTTTATTCCAGGACTGGCAGGGCATCAGAAAATCTCACATCACACCCCAGCTCCCTGCCAAAGGGGTCTATTCCAGGCAGGAGTGACTGCAAGGACTGGGGGTCTTCCTGCACTAAGTCCCTCTCATGAGGCTGAGAACACTGGACCTTGATCACTTCTCCCCAGATCTCTTGTGGGACAGAGGCTCAATGCCAGGACAGACCAGGAGAAAAGATCTGTCAATCACAGAGCAGGGATGTCACTCCAGAAATAGAGGATCATTGTTTCTATGCTCAGCTCTTATTTAGTGGCACAGAGATTCTTCCCAGGGGAAAGTGCAGGTTTTAAGAACAAGGAAGTCCTCAGCTCTCCCTAGAGGGACTAACTTCACTTATAAGGTGGTTTGGGAAGCTCGTGTGTAAGGGCATTGTTGAAAACAAGGGAGACTTTGGTGCCAAAGAAGAGGCTGGTGACTCCATGATGCTATAAGAGGCAAGCAAGCTGGTATCCTAACTAGGAGTTTAACAGAGGGAGCTAGGGAAAGGGACACCTGGGAAAACCCTCCTGCAGTTAGAATAAGGCATTTAAACAGAGAGTATCTAATCCCTGTAAAGAGACAAGTCTTCAATTGATTATGGAGCACCCTACACCAGGATATTGGCAAAGCAATAGCACAAACCCCTTGCAATAGGTGAAGATGATGTCGGTGTACAACTCCAGCAATTCAGACCAGCCAGAAGCTCAATGGGCAGATGAGAAAAGGGAAAGTCAAAGCACACTCAACTGCATCAAAGCCATCCCAGGAGTCAGGAAGATGTCACATCCCAACACTACACCCTCAGAGGAGATGTCAGAGGGGATCTCACACTTCAAGGAAGCAGACAACACTGAGCTTGCTGACAGACAAGACAAAGAGAAAATCATGAACACAGGACAAAAGACGTGAGTCCTCCTGTGCCAGGAAACCGAAAAGGGTAACAGCTAATGTTTCATCCAAAACTATGGAGACTGCAAGGTGGTGGAATCAAAGCACAGAAAGGAAAAAAAGTCAGTCAAGAACCTTATAACTAGAAACATTGCCTATCAAAATGGAAGATAATTAAAGAAAACCCCAATAACCAAAAGAGATATTATTCCTTGTTAGACAATCTTTCTTACAATAAGTAATAAAAGATTTCAGGCTGAAAAATGTGACATGTGGCAATGAGTCAAATCTACACAATGAAACAAAGAGTTTCAGTAAAAGTAAGTAGGTAGATAATTATATAAAATATTGTATAATGATGTGCTTTTCTGGTTTCTTCTCTCAGGGGCCTTTTTCAAAATTGTGTAAGACTGCAAGTATAATTATGTTGCTAGGTATATAACATATATGTGTTGTCTTAGTTACTTTTCTCTTGTTTCTGGGACAAAATACCTGACGCCCAAAATTCTTGAGGGTTTCAGTCCATACACAGTTGTCTCCAAGGCAGCATGGCATGGCGGGACTGCCATTCATGGGAGCTGCAAAACAGCAAGGCACAAACCAGCAAGAAAAGGCAGGACACACCTCCTTCCCACCTTTACACTGTATGTTGTTTCCATCCTTGGGCAATACAGCACTCATGCCACCAAGCCCAGCACCAAACAACAAACCAATCAAGAATGCCATACTCAGCCCCCTCCATGATTACATGAGGCTTAAGTGGGGGCCATCCAACCACACTATAACATGTGCTACATTTGAAAATGCCAAAACAAAGGAAGAATGGTACATTTGAAAGAATAGTACCATGAATCCACAGGAAGAAATAAACTGAAACAAAAAGAACAATTAAGAAGCTAATAACAACTATGCTACAAATATTTACTTGCTTCCTTTTGTTGGCTTCTTTAAAATGCAAGACATTACATGAGATAATAAGCATAATAATATATTATTATGTCTTTAATACATGTAGGTGAAATATGTTTAATAATAACAGGAAGAGGATTAGGGAAAAGAAATACACAGAAGTAAACTTTCTACATTTCACTAAAATTAAATTATTTTAAATCTGAATTAAACTCTAGTAGATTAAGATGCACTGGAGCAACCACCAAGACAATAGCTCAAAATAGCTTTAAAATTCATTCAAGTAATTCAAATGTTACAAGAGCAAATATTCATGTAATGCAAAAATAAATAGTACAAAGGAAAAAGAAAAGAGGTATAAATTTGAACATATCAATAACAACATTAAATACAAATACAATTAATCAAATGGCAGAGATTATAAAACTGCATGAAAAACAAGATCCACTGACATGTTGGTATGGGAAACTCTTTAAATTCAGAAGTACAAATTAACTGAAAGTGAGAGATGACAAAGGTGCAGCATGCAAACAACAGCAATAACAGAACAATAGTGGCTATGCTAATATCAGACAGTATAGACTTCAAAGCAAAATAAAATGATACTGAAGACTCTGTAATAATAAAAGGTCATGCAGCAGGATAATGTAAGAATTGTAGACACAGGCCCCTAACAACAGATCCCCAACATAGGTGGAACCAAACTTGCCAGAACTGAAAAGAGAAATCAACATTGTGGAAATCACAGCTGGAGACCCAAGTACTTCACTTTCAATGAAGAATGGGATAACTGGGCAGAAGATCAAAAAGCATATGGAAGACTAGAAAGTACAATAAACCAAGGTGACTTCAGAGACTTAGATAGAAAAATCCACCCAACAGTAATAGGAAACACATTCTTCTCAAGTGTACATGGAACACTCCTCAGAATCTGCTGGGCCCAAACACAAGTCCAATAAACTTAATAAGTTTAAATATAAACAAAACATTTCTTCACCCACCAAGAAATGAAATTAGAAAGCAGTGACACAAGGAACTTTGGGGAAATCACAATTATGTAGAAATATAACACATTATTAAATAACCAATGGATCAAAGAAGTAGTCACAAAGGAAATTAGAAAATACTTGAGATAAATGAAAATAAAATCACAGCATAGAACTTATGGGATACAGCTGAAGTAGTGCTTAGAGGGGAGAATTTATAGTTATAAATACCTATAAATTTAAAAAGAAAATCTCAAATCATTAGCATCCCATTTTAAGAAACTATAAAACAAAAAGAAACCTAAAAGAAAACAAAAGAGAAAAAAGAAAAAAATTAAAGAAACAAATAGAAAAGTGAACTAGAGAAATCAAGAAAGTAGAGAACAGGTGGAGGAGGAAAACAAGAAGTTAACAAGAAGCTAAGACTGTCTCCTATGAGTCGGCGCCATGCGTGGGCTGACTGGGGCAGAACCAGAAGTCAGCCCCTTCCAGCACAAGGGCAGGGAGACAAAAAGAGCCAACGTTCCTTCCCCACCCCACACCGGAAGTGACCAGCTGATCCAGAGAAACACAGGCCATGATGATAGCTAATGAGGTAAAATACAACTTAATGTTTGTAGTGTTTAGTGTTTCACTGACTTTGCAGGCCTAAACCCGGTAGTCTGATCATCTATTCAGAGGAAAACAACATGCAATGTAGCATATATGGGGGATCACCTTCTAAAGGTGGTGGCCATTGTTCATTCCCTATTATCTTGTTTTTAAATCCTGTATCATTCTCATTGTTTTGTTTGGTTGGGTTTTATTCTGTTTCATGTTGTTTGATTTTGTTATACCCGATGGCACAGGCAGCTATTTTGAAGATAACAAAATACATTATGGTAGCCATTTTGGATTTACTATTATCTTGTTTCGAAGTCTTGTATTGCATTCATTGTTTTGTTTTTATTGGTTTTATTCTGTTACTGTTTTGCTTGATTTTACTATGTCTGAAGATATGGGCATCTATTTTGAACAACAAGAGGCATTATGGTAACCATTGTTGATTTCCTATTATCTTGTTTTGAAATTCCATGTCACTTGCACTGTTTTGATTGGTTTTATTCTGTTCATCTGTAAGAACCCCCATCTAACATCACAGCTAAAGGTAAGAAACTGAATTTTTTTTTCTTAAATTCAGGAAGCAAAATAGAGCTATGTATTCTCACCACTTCAACATTGTACTGAATTCTTGTCAGGGCAATTACCAAAAAAAAGAAAAGAAAAGAAAAGAAGATGAAAATAAAGAGAAACAATTCTCAGATTGGAATAAAATAACACCTCTATCTACAGGTGTTGTACCTTGTTTATAGAAAATTCTGAAGAGTACACTCAAAGACTACTGGATCTAATAGGCAAGTTTGCAAAGTATACAAATAATGATTGCTACAAACATGGATTGTTTTTAAAAATCCACTTATAATAACATCAAAAAATAAAATAATTAGAAATAAATTTAACAGAGAAATGTAAGTCTCACACATTGAAGACTGGAAGAGACTACTGAAAGAAATAGAAGACATAAGGAAATTGAGAAATATTGTTACTGATAATATAGCAATGCTCCTCAAGTGAACCTACAGATTCAAGACAACTTCTATCAAAACAGCACCTTACTTTTTTTTCAGACAATGACTAAATGATCCTAAACTCTGTATGAAAGTGCAAATGACCTAGAAAATTCAAGATAACCTTGGAAAGAAAACTACAGTTGAGGATGCATATTTGCTGATATCTGGGTTTACTATAAAGTTCCAATTCATCACTCAGTGTGGTGCTCATGGAAGGATGGACACAAAGATCAGAGAACAGAATGGAGCCCACAAATAAGCCCTGAACTCAACTGAGAGTTCCTGGGTGCCAGTGAGAACATGCCTGCAGAACAAATGGTCGTCAGACAACTGGATATCCAAAAGAAGGAAGTTGGCCTCCTGTCTTACACCATACTAAAATGTCAGCTCAGCACAGTCATAGACTTGAGTGTAAGAGCTAAAATTATAAAACTCTGCCAAGAAAATTTAGAAGTTAATCTCTGTAATCCTGTGCAAAACGATGGTATTTTAAATACAACGCCAAAAGTACAAGTAACAAAAGATTAAATCAATAAACTGGACTCCATCAACATTAAAAACCTTTGTGCCTGAGTGAATATCATAAAAAATGTCAAAAGACAACCTCAGAACGAGAAAATATGTGCAGATCATAAATTTGATGAAGAACTTATGCCTAGAATGTGTAATGCACTCTTAAAAATCAATAATAAAAAGAAAAACTACAAAATTTAAAATTGGCCAAGGACATGAACATTTTCCAGTGAAGAGGTAGAAATGGCCCATTAAAAAGTGCCCACCACAGTGACTCATTAGGCAAATACAAATCAAAGCCACAATGAGATACCACTTTATATCACCGGGATAGCTGTGATCAAAAAGACAGTCCACCAGCAGTGTTGGCCAGGACATGGAGGAATCAAAACTCTCGTAGTTTGCTGGTGGGAATGTAAAACAGTGCAGCCACACTGAAAACCATTTTGACTGCCCTTCCAACAGCTAAATATAGTCATCTTGTGACCAGCATCACCACGCCTAGGTACATAGCTGAAAAATATAAAACGTATGCCCACACAAAAACTTGTACATGATTACGCACACTGCCATTGCCCATGCGCTGTCGAATGGACAAATGAAATGGAGTATATTCAGTGCAAACAGAGTATTATTTGTACTGACCCAGGCTACAAAATAAATGAACCTGGCAAACGTTATGACAAGTGAAAGAAGCCTGTCACAGAGGACCAAATAATCAAAGACTCACTTATAGAAATTGTCCAGAAGAGGCAAATGTCTATGGAGTCATGAAGTAGACTAGTGATGTCCAGCACTTGGGGGTCAGGGAGAATTGGGGATGATTGATAATGCACACTGGGTTTCTTTGAGAGGGTGGTGAAACAGATCTGAAAATTAGATTGTGGTCATGGTTGCATAATTCTGTGACTATACTGAATCATTAAATGTAAATTAAGTACATGAATTGTGTGGTATATGTTTTATATATCAATAAAATTGTTAAAAATAACATTGTAAGTTGGACATTATGTTTTAAAGAGACTTGGAGCTGAAGTGAGCCAAAAGCAGACAGCCTCTAGCGTTTTAGGAAATCTGGGGTTACTTAGCCTTGGCCCCAGGGGTAGGGACAAAGCAGCTCAGGAGCTGCTCAGGGACTCCGTTCCAACCTCTGTCCTCAAGCTCGAGGTTGTGGCAGCTCAGGGAAGTGGATGGACATCCCTGAGCCTCCCTGGAGAAAGTCCTGTCTATTTCAAGGGTTGTTGAAAGTACAAAAGTCAGTGCAACCCCAAATGAGAGATGGGGCTTGGTAACTAATCACAAGTTACCACTGTGGTTGTCATCATTACACACAGGACCAGCAGGACCCTACAGAACCCATAAGTATCAATGGCTACATAAGCCTTGGGTCACCCAGTCTCTGAGGCTGGGACCACAGGACTTTCATTTCATCCTGGGAGCTTTCCTCTGAGAAGGACTGAGAAGAGCCAGATTCCATTTACCAACCTCCCCAGCATCTACAGAATGTCTTTACCCCAAGCCCAGCCCCTCACCATGTGTTAGGAAATCAGGAGAAAGCACATGTGGGATTTATCCTTGTCCCGTCTGCAGAACTAGAAGCCCAGGGCCAGCTGTGGCCAGTGAGAGGAATGGTGGCCTCCCTGGCAGTCACTGGGCAGGCACAGCCTTCCCAAATGATGGTGTCCTTGAACAGTAGGTAAGGTCATTGCAGTCTGCCCACTGGGACATGGAGATGGAGAGGGCTAGGGGTTTGGGGAGACCTTGTGGGAGGGACCAGGATCAGGCCTGCAGCCCCCAGTGCAACTGCCCCACCCTTATCCCTGCAGCTCAGGAAGCCCTCTGGGAATGGGCCCGACCAGTGACCCGATGAAGGCTTCCCCTGCATAAAGCAGTCTCTCTGGCACGCTACGGGAAGCAGCTCCGTGATCTCCTGGGACAACCGGCCTCTGGGGGACCCAGGGCTTTGTCCCTAAAGTGAAGGTGACAAATCTGAGTCAGTGACTGTTTGTGTATTGCTTGAAGTGGCCACGCTGGGCCCTCTGTGCTCAGAGCAGCGCTGGATGCGGGGACAGCAGAGACGGTGAGATCTGTGGTTGCTTCCCAGGTAAGTGGGTCCCGGGGGGGCGGGCTAAGGCCAGGGCTCAGCCAGCACCTAGGGGTGGCCGGGCACCTTCCCTACACTAAACGTCTCCAGGAAGGCGTGCCACTCCTAGGCGTGAGAACGATGTCTGCCCAGCTGTGTCCACCAGGTGTAAGGCTGGGAAGCTGGCCTGGCAGGAGGCTGTGCACATACGGGAGGTGACAGTTGATGGGCTCTGGTTAGGTCGCTGTGCTTTTACCTCCTAATGTCTTCAGAGCAGACCAGGGCTGGAGGCCTGGAGTGTGTACACACACACACACACACACACACAGGATCTGATTCTTGGAGTCATCCACTTTCTTTCCAATCTCAGGTGACTGCTGGGCTAACTTAGGTCATCTGTCACCTTCACAACCAGGTTGGGGGCTGAAGTCTCATGGTCCCGGAGTCCTTCACTGTCACGCATCCCCCGTAGAGACAGGTCTTCCTCCGCCCTGGGTTCACACACCACACAGCCCGAGGCCACTTCGTCCGATTGTCCAGGTTCCAGCTGCTGGAGCTTGGTCCAAAGAAGGGAAAAGTCCCAGCCACGGCCTCCAGGGTGGGTACCCCTCCCCCATGCCGAGTGTCCCCAAACACATCTGTTCCGTGGCATCCCAAAAGTGAGGAGGGTACTCATGGCAGCTTGATTGGCCATAAATATTCCCTTAATAAACCTCCTTGGTGTGGGCTGTTTCTGCTAGCAGGGATTCTTCTTGCCACAACATAAATTTCCTGGGAAAGATATGGTCAGGTCACACAATGTAGCCTATTATGAGAACCAGAGCAATAAAAGAGCCAGATAATTTATGTGTCTCTCTAGGTTCCTTAAGTTTATCTTAAAGAAAAGGAGCCAAGATGTGGAGACGAATGCAGAAGTAAATGGGGGCTGGCTGCAATTTGTCGGGTATCTTTTCTTGCCAGGCACTTTTAAGATGAGAGCTGCCCTCACTAAGGATGAGGGTGATTTCCCTGGGAGGAGCCGGCTACTCAGTCCTCACTGAGGACAAAGGAAACAGGAATAAACCGCAAGGCAGTCGCATTCGCTTCCCAATGAAGCAGGGTCAGTCTGGAGGGTTTCGGGTCCCACAGTGTGCCACTCTGTGCAGATGGTGAATCTGGGACACCCTCTGTGTGGTGGGCTGATGCACCCGTCCTGTCTCCTCCCCTCCCTGGTGGTTCCCATGGCTGGGCAAGGAGCTGGTCTGAGCACCGAGGCCCTGGGGGCCTGCCGTCCCCCCAGCCCCCAGGGTGAGGCTGGTGAGCTGTTAAATCTCCTCTGCCTTTGCTCCCGGACTCCCTGGAGCTCATCTAACTAAGCAAGGTACACACAGCAGTCAGCACTGCCATATCCAAGGGGAACAGGAGCAGGAGAGGTTTGCTAAGTGCTCAGAGTGCAAAGGACAGCGGCGTGGCAAGGGCAGGTGTGAGGATGCACAGTCAGGGACAGCCCGTGTCCCAGACCCAGGGACATGCGCAGGGCTGTGGGCTCTGAGTACCCTGTGCACTCTTCCAGGACACCAGCAGTGCAGCTGGCTTCCCCCAAGCACCCAGGGCTGGGTCCCCCGCAGCTGGCCGCCCAGCCCTGAGTGTTCACACAGCACTGGAGGCTGCGGGACAGCAATGCTAAGTGATAACCATTGACTGTCCGGAGCACCAGTGTCTCGTTTGGGTTGAGCTTTCCATGCATCCCGTGCCCTCAGCAGCATCAGCCTGAGCTAGAGCAGTCAGCTCACGAGGTCCTCACACTTCCTCAGCCCCCGAGAGCCCTCCTGGGGCAGAACCAGGCGGGGTCCCAGCTGAGGGCAAGTTAGGGGAAGGACAACTTTCACGGACTAATAAAGCAGAAAGTAAGTCGGCAAAGCTACAAATGCAAAACAATACACCACCAGGCAGAGGGGAGGGGAAGCCCAGGAAGCTGTCTCAGGAGCAACCCCCGGGGCCACGGGGTGGGGAATGCACATGCACATGGCTGGTGCTGCATGTCCTGCTGGCCTCTGCTGGCCTCGTCACAGGGGACACCGGGCAGGACAGAGAACCTGAGACCTGCTGACCATGCCTCTCCCCACAACAGCCGGCCCAAAGATCCTGCTGGCTTCCTCCTCTGGCCCGCTCCATCCCCACGTCCACACTTACCTTCTGCGGTAACTAGGGCCACTTGGTTCTGGCAACTGTCACACACACGTGCGCACACACGGGGCACTGCCCTGTGACCTTGCTTGGAAACAGAATTATCTTCCAGCATCTTAACTAAATCCCTGAGTGCCTGCCTCCCTCCTGGAAGGCATCCTGGCGACATTTATAGCCCTCCCAGCTGGCAGGCACACTTGGCCCTGGACTGCTGGCTCGGAGCCTGGTCTCCTGCTGTGTCGCACACAGAAGAACCTGAACCGTCCCCCGCTTAGCATGCAGTCACTCCCTCTCTCCTGCCCTCCTTCTCTCCAGACGATCACCGGTGACACCAAACCTTGACCCCACACCTCCCCGCCACTCTCTTCCTTTCTCCCCTCACAGGCAAACAGCATGAACCACCACCTCCCCTTGTGTCCCTCCAGTCCTTCCCTCAGCCTTGTGCTGCAAATCCTCTGGCCACAGGTCACCAAGGGCAAGGTCACTGAGCCCGTGGCCTCTCGGCTTCTCTCTGATGTGACGTGGACCCCGCATCCCGGATTGACTCTGCCTGCTCCCCAATGCCTGCCCATTCCTCCCCGCCTTCTACTATCTGGGCTGTCCTGCCCAGCCTCTTCTGCCACTGAAACTTCGAAGAAACTGCAGAGGTAGCAGCTCCACGGGGCTCACTTGTCATCATCCGCGCCCTCCTCCGGGGCCCTGCCTTGTGGCTGCTGAGGTCCACATGGTCCCCAGCAGGTGGGACGCATGACCGTCTCTAGTGTATGCAGAGCTCTCCACGAGTTACCAGATTCAGCTCGTACCGTTAACCTCTCCAAACGACAGGCGTGGGAGCCCACGGGTTGCAGGGTTATCAGGCCCCATGCAGAATTCTAACCACATTCGGTCAGATCCTAGTTTACCTCTTTGATATTGATTTTTTGGTTTCAAGAAACATCTTCTTTCATTTTTTGCCTTCCTGATCAATACTTTCTTTTCCTTTTTTAACAATTAAACTTTCCATTCCTTTTAGTGGGTTCTGGCTTAAAAGCCTATTTTGTCTAATGTAAAAAATGTTAGATTTTTAATGATTTCTGAATAAACGTGTTTCTTCTCTCTCTTGCTCTAGGCTTCATGTGAGCTGATTCTCATGCAAATACATTGTAACTGAATTCTTCACTCTATTTTGGAAAAAGTTGTCTTTTAATCACTTTAATGTTATTGTAAGAACTGACATATTTAGAGATACTTTACCATTCTATTTTTCATTTTGAATTTGCTGTATTTTTTCTGCCATTTTTTTTCTTTTAATTCTCTTTTTCTTTTCTGTATGTGCTGGGGTCAAACCCAGGGCTTCAAACATGCTCACCAAACACTCTGAGCTCTGTCTGCGGCCTTATCTTTGCTTCATTTATTTCTCTTTTTCTACTTGCCACTGTATTCATCTGAGCTTAGTCCCCCTTCCCACTTGGACTCTCCTTGTTTAGAATTGCAATTCTATTTCTATTATTTTTATTAGCTACCATTACATTTTAATGTGCATACCATACTCTGCAAAGTTAAAGTTAATATTTTTAACTTCCTCCCAGACAGTACATGAACTTTAGAATGCTTTAATCCCCTTGTATCTCCTTCTCCATCTGCCACCTTTTAGTGTCAACTAAGGTTTTAGTTCTATATTTTTAACATTTCTAACCTTAGTTATTTTTTGAATGGCCAACAGGATTGGTGGTTATTTCATTGGAGATCTGCCTTCCTATCTCAAAGTCCCTGTATTACTGAAGTATTTTCTTATTCTGTCATCCATTAGGTTTTACAGGAGTCATTGACCCTCCCACCTTGGCCATCAAGCTGCTGTGAATAAGGACAATGTGGATTCTTCTCTCCCATCCTGGGTAAGTTTGATCCACTTTCTTGCCCCATTATCCCAACCAAGATGGCAGGCACTGTGCTGGACTTGGGTGGTGCAGATAGGCTCTGGCCTTAGGTCTGTTCACAGGGGCTCCTCGGGCTTTCAGAGTCTCCTGGGAACATCAGCTGTGGGATAGCTTTCCTGGCTGTGCTTCATCCAAGTCAGAAAAGTTCCTCTTCATTCCTAGTTTTCTGAGAAATCCATCAGGAATGGGTGTTGGGTTTTGCCCAATGTTGCGTGTGTATTTCATAAGATAATCATGTGGGGTTTTCTCCTTTTGGAGGTGGTGGTGAATATGTTAGTGTGGTGAATTGCACTGATTGACTTCCTGATCTTGCATTCCTGGCACAAATCTCCTGGGCTGTGATTTGTTTCATATATTATGGGGTTCGATTTGTGAAGAAAAGTTTTTAAGAAATTTAAGAACCTATTGTGGACTGAATTGTATCTTCCCAGAGCTTGCATTGTGAAATTTAGCCTCTTACGTGACTATATTTTAGTGAGGGTGAATGAGGTCATGAGGGTGGGGCCCTCAACATGCAGAATCGGTGTCCTTACAGAGGAAGGGGACATACGCACAGAGCAAAGGCCATGAGAGGATGAAGGAGGGATGCCACCTGCAAGTCAATCGCTGGGCTCCCCGAGCTTGCTGCACCTTGATCTTGGATGTCCAGCCTCCAGAGTGTGGGGAATGCATGTCTGTTGTTGAAGGCATTGCAATGGCAGCCTGCAGATACTCATAATTCACAGGGCGTCCTTGCCCACAGGAATACTGTGGAAGTCCTTGGTTTTGGTGTCAAGTAGCATTGACCTTACAGAGTGAATTGGGAATGACCCGCCACTCTTCACATTTCTGCAATGATGCCTCAGACTGGCAGCCTATCTTCTTCAATGTTTACAAGATTCATTAGCCTAACCTCATGGGCCTGGAGTTCTCCCTGTGGGAAGGATCCACTTAGAAGTGATAGAGATGGGAAACCTTGCGTGTATTTTACCACAGTTTTAAGAGCAGAATTAAAATATGCATTTTCTTCAAAACCACTTGCTTGGGTCAGGTCTGTATGCTGGCTGGGGCTCAGGCCAGTAGCCCAGCACCTTGATGACCACTGGACTTCACTAAAGCCCCATGGAGCTTTCCAATGCACAGCATTTGCCAGGCTGGAACCCCCACAAATGCCCCCCTACACACAGGTGCCTGTTACACAGATTCCTGAGATCTATGTCTCAGTTTCCCATTTACTCCCAGAAGCCTCACCTAGCTGGTCTCGTCAAATCCATTGCCCTCCTGACTCTGCTCAGCATTTCCTGTGTGTCTTCCTATTTTAAGCTGCCAGAATATTAGGCAAATGTCTTCCGTGGTATCTGTCACTCAATCCACTGATTAAAATGCTGAAGGAGATGAATGGGATGACAGAGGCCTGAGGCCACCCACTCAAGATAGCCCCAGCTTGACAAAGAGCCCAATGTGTAACAGTCACAAACCTTAGTGTCCTCTAGCCAGCTGCAGCTAAACTGAAAGTCCCATAGGCCACTGATAGATCCAAGGAGCCTCGGCAAGCTAGATCCATAGCTCCTGTCTCATTCCAGCACCCTGTCCCCAGGCCTGTGACCAATGCCTAGCCTTTGCTGTTCTGATCCAGGCCCAGCCCAAGCCTAACAGCCACCACCAGGCACAGCTTCTGAAAGCAGGTATTTTTACTTGGTATTAGTGGTTTTGATCTTGTTGTAAGAGGTACATCATTTATTGCCGGCACCTATTGGGAAAATCGTGTGTGTGTGTGTGTGTGTGTGTGTGTGAGTGAGTGTGTGTGTGTGTGTGTGTGTGTGTGTGTGTGTGAAGCCACCAGCCAGGGCTCCGCCCATCCTCCCTTTCATAGCTAATTTCAGGAGGTGACTGAACAATGCAGGGCTGGCAGCCTCAGGCTGTGGGTTGAGGACAGCTCCCCCGCCCCCACCAGCGAAGCCCAGGCCCAGCAACCATAGCCTTCCTGAAATAGCCAGGCTCCCTGCTTCCCCTGGACAACCCAGGGGAAGGATACTCCATTTCCTGCGCACCGACGCCTTATTTATGACCACCCAGTGAGTCCATATTTGGAGACAAAAATCTCACCCCCAGTGGAATGAAATCATGCACTGGTAAATAACTGATGTAAGTGTTTAAATTGAAAGGAGCTCACAATGGGATTGTGTAGGTATGTAAATAGGGGTCCTCTGCTCAGAGGGAGCCAGGGAGACTGAACTGTACTCACTCTCTGCCAGAAGAGTCGGGGTCGGGGTCAGGGTCAGGGTCAAAGTCAGAGGTAAGGTTAGGGCTAGTGCTTGGGTTAGAGTCAAGGTTAGGATGAGGATTAGAGTTAAGGTTAGGATTTAGAGTTAGGACCAGGACTAGGGTTAGTTAGGGTCAGGGTCACGTTTAGGG
Source organism: Dasyprocta punctata (assembly GCA_004363535.1). Taxonomy (NCBI): domain Eukaryota; kingdom Metazoa; phylum Chordata; class Mammalia; order Rodentia; family Dasyproctidae; genus Dasyprocta; species Dasyprocta punctata. The sequence goes on along the minus strand of RJWM01006246.1, from coordinate 40,680 downwards.
TTAGGGTAAGGACAAGTGTCAAGGTCAGAGTCAAGCTTAGAGCGAAGGTTAAGGTTAGCATTTGAGTTAGTGTTACAACATTGGGTACAGGCTAAGTGTCAGGGTCAGGTTTAGCTTCAGAGTCAGGGTTCGGGCCAGTGGATTGGAACCCCAAAGTTCCTCCAACTGCAATCTTCCAGGTCTGCTCTTCTAGATCAGACTCTGCTCACCTGGATGAGGGCAGTTGGGGAGCTGGCTCCTTAGAAACTGCTCCAAAGTCACTGCCCATTCAGGTTAGCGTGGAGCTGGGTGGCACTGGGGGCATCCCCACACTGTCTGCCATGATCCTCTTATGAAAACAACCTCTTAGACTTGTGCCAGGTGGTGTTGCCTCAAGCACACAGATCCCCCTTGAGGACACACAGGAGGCCCAGGCACTCAGCAGGCTGCCACCATCTGCTGAGCACATCGGTGGCCTTTCCTCATAGGAGTGCATATAAAAAAGTCTCCTAAAAGCCTAAGGCAGTGCTTCAAGAGCTCAGTGGCTCTGGTGTCTGTGCCCTTAAAAACTCACTGGGTAAACCACTCGTGGCCAGCAGTCTCCAAACCGAGTCACATCCCTACAGAGTGCTTTCAGCTTCAGGATGGACAGTGCGCCCTCAAACATGCCCTTCCCTGGTCACCCTGCAGGAAATAGCTCCCTGCTGCATGTGTCCATCTGAAATCCAGGGGCGGGGGACCCAGGACAGTCGCCATCCCACTGCAGAGGAAGCTGTTTCCTCCAGGGCTGCGGTGCTATCAGCAGCTGGCGGATCGACCGTGTCCACTGAAGAGCAGCCAGAGCTCAGGTCCAGCTGGGATGTGGCATGCTCACCACCAGCCCAGCCTGGTATCTTCTCTTTGCTCTCGAATGCTTGACAGTGGTCTCTCCTAACCTCCCATACCCTGGCACCCTGAAGGGGCTGCGTGTACCACAGGACCTGGATCAGTGTCCCCTGATGCCACAGCCGTCATCCTGAGGTCTCTCAACAGCACTGGGTATTCTGCACCATGACCAGAAGCTACGCACCTGTGGGAATTCCAATTTCCAGGGGAGGATTCACTGAGATGTCCTTAACCACAACTTGCCCTGGTCTGAGGAGGTTGAAAAAGCCATGCATTTTCTACCTGTGTGACATGACTGCAGGACCTGCTGATTTGGTCCATGGGAACTTCTCTACAAGTTACGCCAGCGTGGCTAGGAACACAGGTCTTCTCCAGTTCTTCTTGTGTTGCTAAAACTTTTGTTAACTACATCTGATGCTTTTATAGCTGCCATAGAAGAGGAGAAACTAGCACGTTCTCACTGTGGGTTTTTCCTTTTAGTTGAATAAGCCACCCCGTTACCCCATCTGCCCTGTCACCTGGGTTCCCCCTTTGTCCCATTCATGTTCCCATTCCTGTCCTGTTGTTTTAATTTATCCTCTATATTGTTCCCCACTATCTGTCTTACTATTTTCAGACTGATTGGGTATGCTAGTGCAATATTTAGATGTTTATTTTTAACCTAATACAAGTCTCTGATTCAAAATGAGAGCTTACCCCAATCATTTTGTTAACCCTATTGATATGCATGACTTCTATTTTTATAGTTCTTTTTTAATAGACATTTTATATTGAGTTTTTTAACCCAACTTTTACCTCGCAATTTTAGAAGCCTTGTGTACTCTTTTAATCCTATGAGTAGTAGCACTTAGTAAATACGTATTTGAACCTATTTTCTTTAATTTTTACTATCAACAATAAAGCAACACAGATGCATCATTCTCTGTGCAGTATGAGGGATACACTCTACTTCCTGCCCCCTGGCCATTTAATTCCCAATTCTCTGTGATGCTAAGGAGTAACCTGAACTAGATCATTATTAGTAAATGGACATTTTTAACCATATGCCCTCTTTCAAAAATTAATTTTGGCATTTTGATTATGTTTCAATACCATATTGAGAGTCACATATATTTTGTTTTGTAAGTCGTGTTTGTTTTACCGGGAGGGAGCTGTTTATTTTTATCTCATGAATTCACTGCTCTTGAATATGGCATTTTGACTTCTCCCTCGCATGGATTAACATGATGAAGGAAACTGATATTTTCCAGACCTGCTCTGGAGCATGCACGCCAGGCTCGGGGTGCAGGAAGCTGTCGAGCTGCCCAGGGACGGGCACCCGCAGGACAGGCGTGGAGCCGCGGGACAGACACAGCTTCTAGATTCAGATCAGCAGCACCTGTGGCCCGACCCGAAACCACCTCAGCCATGACTGGAAACCACCTCCTGAGTGACAGCTCGTGCACCTCCCACTGCTCCCTCCTTTCTATTTCTCGGGAAGGAGCTGGAGCCTGGCTTCATCTGCTTGGGCCTCACTGAATTTGTGTTTCACTCTGGAAATTCAAGCAACTTGAAAGATAAGTCTACGTGTTAACAGCCTTCCACTAATTTTATCTGTTATTCAGAAAACCGAAACTTCCTTTAGCTCAGGAACGTTTTCCCAGAATAGTTATTTAATAATAACTCTACTTTTGTTGGTTCTTTTCCTGAAATTCATAATATTTGTGAAGTAAATGCACCTACTGTCCACACCTTTCGTGTGTTTGTCATCTATTAACTTATCCTGAGCTCTGTGGTGTCACGATTGACTATGGTGCCGCCCAGTCTGCTTCCAGAAGGTCCATTTTCCTCTTTACTCCTCTAAAATCCCTCAGCAGCCTCCCCAGCCTCACATGAAAAGATGTGTACTTTGGAGCTGGTAGAAAATGCATGTCTGAAGTAGCCTCCAAATTCCTTGTTTCCTAGAAACCATATACCAAGGAGAACACTTGCCGGATTTCTTGGTGACCCCGTCTCTTGAACTGACCCATCTTCCCCTGTGCTTAGAGGTTCCCCTGCCTGCAAAGTTTCCAGAAGTGGCCACCATGGGGACCCAACCAGGGCTGCCTGAGCCCAGGGAGGGAAGGAGAGTAGTTGGGTTTGTCTTCCCTACTTCTCCTGTGCTGACCCTGCAGTCTGCCTCAGTGGCCCACAGGGCTCTGTGTCTCTACTCTGGTTCTTCCTTTGTTCAGGAGGCATCAGGAGTTTTTTTAGAAGTGCCATCCTTCTCTTCCCAGGATGCTGGCTAGCCTCGTAGCTATGATGAGTTTCCACTGGGTTAGCACGACTGCTGGTTTGTGATGCTAGAATCCATCTCCAGAGCTCTGAGGGGCTCAACTGGCCATGGCACCCCCAGGGCAAACCATGTGCCAGCCCCTCTCCCTCCCTCCCACAGGACTCACCCGCAGGAAGCGCCCTGCATTGCACTGGGTGGCCATCACCTCCCAGCCCTCAGCACACTCACCCTTCCTGTCTGCGGAGCACTGGAGCCTACAGCCTGACCCTGGCTTAGGACAACTTCTCATATTTCACACTGTGTGCATTTTGCTGAGTTTTCTTCCTCCTGCTAAAAAGAGTCCATTTTTCCTTCCTCTGGAACAGTTTGTAAAATGCTGTCTGAACCGCATTTTCATTTAGAAGCCGCTCATGGAATACATTGTGCAAAATGACAATGGGTCCCATTGTCTGCTTTACTCTCAATACCAAGGCCGGCCACAGATGGTCACGCCTGCAGCCGCCCAGCCTCCTGTGGGTTTCTGTGAGACGTTTGCAGATAACATTTTATGTAGGAAGCAATCGTGGCTTCATTCCACGATAGGCAAGGTGCCAGGAAGCACTAAATCAAGTGGCAATGCAGTCCCTAAAGAGCGCTGTTGCTGATTTATGATGGTGTTTCCAACAATGCTGCTGAACTTTGTCACGTTGCAATGACCCGAGTGTGCTGTGCATTCTAGGAGGGGGCAGCGACCCTGCAGGGGCACAGACAGCTCTGCTGTGCTGATGCTGAGATCGGGGCAAAGGAGTCCTCCTCCAACCTGGAGCAGTACACCCCTCACACCCTATGGTGGCCCTAAAAAGTGACAGCAGTCCCACTGTGTTCAAAGGGAGGGCAGGAGCAGAGGGGCCAAGAATGCAAGAAGATGGCGACTGGTCACAACAAGGTACTTTATAGCCTCACTTTAGCACAGCTGCCAGAATAAATGCAAACAGGTATCTTGCACCAGCTGTCCTCCTAATGCCAGGTTCTCTGATAATGAGCACTTCTGGGGTATTATTTATTGAATTCTTGGGTGCGATTTTTAAGCCTTTTTACAAATGAAGGGATAGGCTTAGAAAGGTCAAAACATTGCCCAAGGTTAAAAGCAAATAAAGGGCCCGGAGGCCCAACCAGCCCAGGGGACTGGGCTCTCTCCACCTGCCCAGCACTCGACGCCGCCTCGGACAGGAGCCCCCTTCCCCAGCCACATCTGCACGGTGGGCCTTAGGCATTTCTTGTTCCTGTCTTAAGCCCAGGAGATTTAGGAGCACATTAGGGAAGTGTCAGTATGAAGTTCTCCTCTCACAGGGTACATTCCAACCAGCTGTGTCAGTCAGGGCTTTCCGTCCCTGTGAAAAATACCTGAAATAATCACCTTAAAAGGAGAGAAGGTTTCTTTTGGCTCATAGTTGCAGAGTGTGGCCCTGTTGCTTTGGGCCTGTGGCAGCCCAGTGCGTGGAGGTGGAGACCTGGCAGAGGATGCCGCTCACCTCCTGACAACTGAGAGACTCTCTCTGTGCTCTCATGAGGTCCCTGTGTCCCCTCCAAGGATCAGGGTCACCATGACCTCACCTCCTCTCCCTTGGCACCACCCTGGGGACCAGGCCTCCCAGCATGGTCACTCCAGGTCCACGCTGCAACACAAGGCACTACACGTTGCTGTGGTGACCTCAGCAGACACCGCCAGCCCTGCTTGCACCATAGAGCTTTCAGCGCAATTTTTCTGTGAAACAGGTGCTACTGCTGAGTCTCCTTTACAACTGAAGACACAGGCTTAGAGAGGCAGCAGCACTTCCATGGTTGAAAGTGGGTCACCACCTGGAACACATGGGAATCCTGACCGCATACTTACAGGGACAGGAGCAGCCTCTGAGCTGCTGGATTCTCAAGACTCTCTGGACACCGTGGTCCTGAGCACTCCACAACCCTCTCAGTCTCCCTCACAGGGGACAGTGTGACCTCTCCATCAAGCTGGCCTTGCAATCGCTGGAAATGGGGCAAGCTCCACAGCGCACCAAGTGCTTCCTGTGTGTCAGCGCACTCGACCTCATTTTAAGTATGAGGAACAGGGGGTCACGACCCGCATTTCAGATAGGAGCAAAGGAACCGGTCCTAGAGAACCCGAAGGCTGACATCTTTACTTGACTGACTTGGGTGTGTCCGACCTGTGGCTTGCTTTTTCCCTGTTTGTTAATGCTATAAAAACATTTTGAAATAAAGGAAGTTTTGTTACATGTATGAGCTATGTTATATGTATTTATATGCTTCCAGAAGCAATGCCTTTTCACTCAAAAAAAAAAAGGGGGGGAGAACAGCGGGCCACAGGGTTGCTGGCTTGAACCTGTGCACGCACCCTTCTCACAGTCAGGACAACTGTGAGCCAGAGGGTGGGGACAGAGGCTTTGCCTTCTGTGGTGTTCCCAGAGGTCCTGTGATCTGGGACTCCTGAGGCACTTCTTCCCGAGCTACAGATGAGCAGTCGCACTCTAAGGCGGCAAATGGCTTTGCCAAACCCTGTGGGCTCAGATGCCGCATAGACACCCGGCAGCACTGACGGGTCCATTTGCCAGATGATCCAGCAGGCTGCCAGCTCCAGAGCAAGAGAGGCTGTGCAGGCTGCCCACAGACCACCCTGTCCCAGCCCGGGTTCTGTGGGACAGGCCTCTGCCGGGGCGGGCCGGGGGGCGGGGGTCAGAGCTGTGTCACAGCGGATCCCAGCCAGGACCTCCGCAGCCGGGAGCCACTTGTCATTTTATAAGCAGCTTCACCATGGCACCAAGCGCTGGTCAACCCAAGCCCCACACACAGGGCCGAGTGTGAGTTCGGGCAGGTATGACAGCAACCGATGAGCAAAGGAACAGGGACCTCAAGATCCGGACCCAGAGGAAGGAGGAAAGGGGTGCACAGAGGTGGGTCACACCAGCCGACAGGCTTGGAGCCTTCACAGAATGAAGGAGAGGGGGTCTGCCCTTTGTGCTTCTTCAGAGGAGCGCCAGTCCTCACCAGGGCTCCCGTTCCTCCAGGCTTGCCGTGCAGAGCCCTGGGCTTTCGGTTAGGGACTCACACATCCTTCAGTGAGCTCCAGGCCTCCGACCCTGGACTGGCTCCTCCGCTCTCCAGCACACAGACGGCCGCTCTGACCTGGCGGGTGGCCGTGGGGACTCGCCCACTTTGCACCCTATGAGCCGATCCTCTGTATGATCATGCATGCTTTATATTAAATCTGTTCCTCTAGTGAGGATTCATGCACCCCTCTCCTCCACAAGCTGACATCCTCCTGGGCGACTCAGCATCCAGCACCGTGAGGGCCTCATCCTCCACTCAGCCAACTCCAAGGGTGTTTCCTCCATCCTGCTTTACCTACGCATGTCCAAGACTGGCATCAGCCTCACCGCTGGACACCTAAGTCCAAGCTCCAGACACATGCTGTCGCCCAGCCTTTGTCTCCCAGTCCCTCCCAGCAATCCCTCCCTCTGCAGCAAGGTCTGAACACAGCCCACCCTCCTGGCCGGAAAACCATCCACCACCTCATTACCCAGCAGCCTCTGCTCACCTTAGATTGGTTTGGATTTTTTAATGGACTTCTGGTTCCACAGAAAAATATTTCTGTCACTCGCTAACTTTCACACTTCCTTACCCCTCCGTCTTGCTTCTTGACCAAATTCCCTCAGAAGCAATGCATATGCCAACTGTCGTGTGCCTAATGTCCCGGGTGCTGATCACTGTTGGAGAAAAACCACAAAGCTGAAGGATCTGGTGCCACTTTACTGGCTGGGAACACTTACTGAGGGCTTAATCCTTGCCAGGCGTTATTCAGCAGGCCTCGCATGGATTATCTCACACTGCCTCCTGCATCGAGCTGGAAAGCTGCCCTGAAGTCTTGTCCTGGACTCTGCAATCCACTCCCAACAGACAACTTCCTCTCCTCTGCTGGGGGAGTGCACGGGTCTTCAGTGAGGAGCCTGGTGCCATGCTCTGCTCACAGCGGTGCTGGGGACAGGCTCCCGCCTGCCTGGCAGAGCCCCCCTGGGCTTCCCCACCCCTTCTACTCCTTCTTTGCCCTCTCTTCAGCTTTCCCCACACCCCTCTCATTCTTGATTTTAAATCTGGGTGACCCTGAAGATGGGCCCTTCTCCCCTGAGTCAGGCTGTCTGCTGATCTCATTCAGTTGTACAGATTTCACTACTGCCTCTTAGAAAGACTGTTCCCTAGTTTTTCTAATAAACTGGGAAACAACAAGCAAGAAAAACAATTCTCCAATTGCACGTCCAACCCAGCCCTCACTCGTCAGCTCGGACTTGCTCCACACTTCCACTGGACTGAGGACCAACATGAGAAAGCAGAATCATCTTCTCAGTCTCTATCACCACCTACCAACTCCAGGTCAGCCTCGCCCCTCCTCCGTTGATTCTCCTCTCCTGCACCCCAACTCTCACTGCTTTCCCACACTGGGTCCCCCTCATGACCTCAAGAATCTTCCTGACTCTGTTTGCCTTCAAATGTGCCCACACTAAATTTAATTTGCTCCTCAGGGCTGATGGCCCAAGTGCCTTCTCTTGTCACACATGCATTTGGCATGTTCCTCGGGCCTGACTCCCACCCTTAGCTCCCTGGGAACTGGCACTTTTTTTCTTGTTCCCGTGTTGGGTTTCCCCAAAAACTTGCATTATAGGAGGCTGTTCTCAATAAAGTTTGATTGAATGGCTAGATGGCTGTTAAATGCAGTTAAAACTTCAGCCATCAATCAACATGTAAATCAGCATTGTCTAAGTTAAACCCCAAATAAGTTCCTTAATTGGTTTACCTCCCATAGTGAGCTTAATCTTGGTATTGGTCAGCTTTCCATCACTGTAACAAAGTACCTGAGGTAATCAACTGAAAAGAGGAAAGGTTTATTTGGCTCCCAGTGTTGGAGGTTTCAGCCCATGGTCTGTTGGCCCCATGGCTTCTGGACCTGTGAGGAAGCAGCACAACAGGCAAGGAGCGCTTAGTAGGGCAGGGTGTTTACCTCCTGGTGGCTGGGAGGCAGAAAGAGCAAGTGGGGTCCTACAGTCCCTTTTGCAGGTTTCCCTGATGATCTGAGTCCTCAAACTGGGCACCCTCTCCTGAAGATCCTGCACCTTCCAGTAGCACCATAGGCCAGGCACCAAGCCATGAGCACGCAGGCCTCAGGGGCAATCCAGACCAAGGCACAGAGCCCTTGAACAATCATCATCAGCAATGAGCATGTGACTCTCAGCTGCAGATCATAAAGTCCTTAGTCACATTTTTTATATTCAACTTCAGAAAGGCAGATACCTCATGTGCTCCCATCTTCATTTTATTTTTATGACCTGAGTTTTGCAGCCCACTTGGGTAGTGTCTGAGACCCCTGAGTCACTGAGTTCAGCCCAGCTTCTGGGTGTCAGGCTGAGCTATGCCAGGGACATGGCCTAGGACAAGGCTAGTGACTGGCAGGGGGGCTGAGTCCTGAGGCCCAGGCAGAAAGAGGGTGAGGGTATTGGGAAGACAGTGAGCCTTGAGGAGCGGCCCAGGGCAGCCAAGGCCCGGATTCAGAGCTGCTCCTGTCCCCACGAAGGTCCCAGCGTCTTAGGCCTGGACCAGGTTCCCCAAGGGAGAGGCAGCCAGCCACACCTGAGACAGGGTGACAAATACCACTCACCCCAGGCATCCTGCCCTGGACAGCACCCACTGTCTGTCTCCTGCACCTCAGGAAATATTGATTGCTCTTTTTATTTTAATTGAGAGGCGTTTACCAAGGGACACATGTCACTTTGCAGCTCTGCCATTTGCTATGTTCAAATCTGCTCTCTTGATCTATTCCATCTCCATAAACACAGGATCTCACGCCAGACCCAGCAATGGGCAGTAGCAAGTCCACAGTGAGATGAAAGCTCCATCAGGCTTGACGACCAATTAGGAGCCCGGGGTGAGGCCAGACTGTGCTCTGAAAGCAGCTGATGAAAGACACGGACGGCACGGCGGCCGGGAGTCTGGGCTGTCCCTCCCGTGCGACAGCCACAGCAGGAAGAATCCCGAGCCTCTGCGGTAACACACATCAACCTGTCACCATCCAGCTCTGACAGACCTGAGGGTGCAGCCTCCCTACAGTGCTGCAGTGCAGAGCAAGCAGGAGCGAGGGGGGCCCGGTGACCTCCCCAGATCACCCGCTGTCTGTCTCTGCAGGCTCTGGCGGCCCTGGGCCTCATGGCAGAGACAGACTCAGTGTCCCCCATGGGAGCTGTTCCCATACAGCCAAGCAGAGGCAACTGGGAAAGGACAGCCTGACAGATGTGTGGCATCAGTAGCAGCTGGGCCTGGGGACTTCCCTCCATGCAGGCCTGAAGGGCAGACGCTGCCTGTCTGGGGCCCCGAAGTCACCCACGCCAGGAATTTGGTCACAACCACAGGCTTCTGACTTGTAGTAACCATCACCATTCTGCAGTCCTGCAGGGCAGCTCAAGTGCTGGGAGAAGAAAATCTTCCCGACAGAAGTTATGGTGTCTCAGAGAAAGAAGAAAGTTGCCAAACACCTTTGCCCTGTGGCTCCTCGCTGGTCATTACTGGGAACCTCAGCCGGGGTCAGCAGAACAAAAGTGGCTTTCATCCTTTCACTTGGTTTTGCATTTCTATGTAAGGCAGGTCAAGCAGGCTTTCCAAACCACACACACACACACACACACACACACGTGCACACACGCACACCAGCAAACATTTAGTTGCTGCTTCTGCACCATGCTGGCACTTGGGTGAGATGAAGCAGAGGCTTCTGACCTCCCTTGCTTTGCATGATCTGTGGCCAAAGGTGGCAGGAGTAACATAGTCATAACTCAGGCCCCACGAGGATCTAAATGATGCCCAGGTAAAAAAGGGCAGAATCAAGGAAACCCTACACAAGTTCTCTTCATTGTCAAATTCAAGCAGACAAATATATTTAAAATGGCATCATCCAGTTCAAAGGCAAATCTACTAAAATCACATCATCCCATAGTCAACGCAGCTTTACCCAAGGAGGAAGAACAGAGAGAGGCAGAGAATTCAGTAGAGGACAAGGAAGGAAAGGAAGAGGAGGAGGAGGAGGAGGCAGAGCGGGGAACACGGGGCAGGGGCAGAGCTGAAGAGCACTGAGGAGGAGACTCGCCCTACAGGAGGGCAGGAAAGCAAAGGGAAGATGAGGGACAAGGACACGGGGAAGTGACAACAATGAAAATTACAGAGGCAAGCAGCAGGAGAAAGGGAAACTACCATGAAAATCTACTTACAGAAAAACCAGAAAACAATCGTAAGATGCACTCATTTCACAGAGGATTTTCCTTGCTATGAAAAAAGACACCGAAGCGATGCAGAGTTTTAACACAGGCCTATAAAAGGGTTCAGAGGTTGACTAACACCAAGATTTCTCCAGTAAAAATCGCTGCTGCATGGAGAAAGTGAGAACTGGTGTCCTAAAAACAAAGGCACCAGCTGACTCTAGTCCTCTCCTTGGTGCTTCTGTGAAGGGACCGAGTTGAGGGGAGCACAGATCAGGAGCCATGTCACCACCCAGTGCCGGAGCTTAGAGACAGAGTCTAGGCCAGCCAAGTTGTCAGATGGGTATGAACGCAACCCCACATTGTTACTCTTTAAAACAGAACCCTGCGAGTACATATTAGCTAAATTTATGTGTTAATGAACTGAAAAGGATGAGACGATTGATAGCAACTGAGCTGAGTTCAAAAACAACTCAGAAATATTTGGAGTAAAACAGATCTGGCATCTAACAAGCGAAAGGGCAGAACATCTGGCAGCCAAAGAGAAAGTTACCAGCATACCCAGAAGCAAGAAAACACCACGCTCAATACAGCAAATCAGCAGCTAAGACAGGCCTGGAGGTGCACCAGATAGCAAAGCAGGCTGATCTCAAGCACGTCACCCTGACTTCCACACGCTCCAGAAGGTCCGAGGGAGATTGGGTCTCTCTAACAATAGTAACGCGGGAGATAGCAAACCCAGCAGATGATGTTAATGGCAAGTTTGGCACCACAAAAGAAAACTGAAGGAGCTGAAATGCATCAGATAGAATCCTCAAAGTGAAGAGTATGAGTGAATTGTGGAGTTTTCTCAAGCAACCAATTACATGTGTAAGTCAAGTCCTGGAACGAGATGGTAAGAGACTGACAAAATATTTAAAGAAATAATTGTTGGAGATGTTCCAGATATGAGGGAAATTATAAATCTGAGGACCTCCATCGACTAAGATCACTGCCAAAGAAAAACCATAGACAGAGATTTCTGAAGCAGCCAGGAAAAAGACATCAGCACAAACAAACATCAAGACGACAGCTGAGCTCAAGCCAAGAAATAAAACATGCAGAAGACGGCAGGCAACAGCTGTGGAGGACTGAAAGAAAACAAAATTCTCACCCCAGGATTTTTAAACCAAAAATCTTGTTTTCAAAACTTATGGGGGAAATAGCTTCTGATGTACAAGATCTGAAGAGATTCATCATCAGCAGATTTAGGGAAAAGAATGTAAAAGAAGTCATTCAAGAGGCATAAAAGTAATACTAAATGGAAACTTTAATCTTCACAAAGGAAGAAGTGGACCAGAAAGAGTAACTATGGAGCTAAAGTTGTAATATGCTTTCCTATTATTTAAATCTCTTTAAAATGTGATCAAATTTTAAGGCCCATAAAATAATACAGGACCTACAATGTGTAGAAGGAAAATGTGTGACAATGGCATAGAGAACACGAGGGTGGTGACAGAAGGATATTGTTGTAGGATGTCTGTCCTACATGTGACATATGGAAGTAGTACTTGAAAGTAGATTTAGCAATTTCACAGTGCACAGTCCACCCTCCTCAGTACACCATCCTTGGGGCTGCTCAAGGCCCTCACATGAAATGGCACAATGCTTGCATGTGAACTGCACATCTTTCAGCAGACTTTAAATCATCTCAGACTACTTCTAATACCCACTTGTGAGTTTAACTGTTAATTTGATTGACTAGGAGCCACCAGGGGATTAGTAAAGCATGATTCTGGTTATATCTGGGGGGTCATGGAGGTATTACCTCGAGATCTGTGTCTACTCACAGGCCTCCTCTTTGGCACTATTCCCTTGCTCCACATCCTGGCTTCCATGAACTAGGCAGCTTTGCTCCCCCATGCCCTTCTGCCATGAGGTTCCTGCCTTAGAGCCAGCCTACCATGAACTGACTTCCCTGAAACCATGAACCAAATTAAACCCCTCTTCCTTTAAAGTGTGACTGTCGGGTTTTATGTGCTAGTTACGGACAGTGAGTGATGCATTATTCAAATGGAAAGGGAAAGTGGCGGGGGGGGGAAGGAAAGGAAAAGAAAAAAATCAGAAAAGAAGGGAAAAAATGGAAACAAAACTTTCATAAATAGGAAGGGGAAGGGAGTTGAAAGGAATGTAGGAGGATGGGGACAAAAAAGAATCAAGATATATCATGTATAACTACAAATTCCCTATGATGAATGTGATCATTATGTATCTCTAAAATGTACCAATAAACAATTAATTTTTAAAAAGAAACGGAGTGAGGGAAAGAAGACCAAATGAAACTCAAGATAAACAGAAGGAAAATAATAGTGGAGTGACCATCAGTAAGATAGGAAAACGGAAAAATGAAAAATATGGAAAATCAGTGAAGTCAAAAGCAGGACCTTTGAGAAGACTCTGATAAATTCCAGAAGTGCCCAGCCATACTGCCAGGGTCTAAAGGGAGACATAACTTCCCAATGTCTGAAACAATTGGGTCCTTCACTGCATGCCACATGCACCCCAGAAAATGAGAGGCAAGAAGTAGCATATATACCTTCGAGGTGAGTGTAAGCAACGACTCCATGTCCCAAGGGAGCAAGGACAAGGAGTTGCACCTGTCCCCCAGCGCCATGGCGCACAACTCCATCTGCCGGCCCAGAAAGGCTCGTAACCAGTGCCAACCCCACAGAACGAGGCACAGAGCAGTGTGGGTGTGTAAGCTCGAGTAAGCAACAGTGCTGGCACACGCGTGTGCACAGCCACCACCAACACCCAGCGCTGGACATGTGCTGACCCCAGGGCCCAAAGAGGTCACCTTGGGCTATGTGGACTGTGGGGCGTGGCTTGGCAATGAGCTTGCTTCATGTTACAATAAAACAATAAAGCTATAAAGCTATTTTGAAGCATTTAACTCCAAGTTGGAGTTGCAGGGTTTGAGGGTGTGGACAATGAGGTGCATACAATGCAGCACTGCAACACTTCTGGAGCACAATTTAGCAGAAGCTATTAAAATTTACAGCACATGTATGTATTGCCTGGGAATCAGGACAGCAGCACGGAGCTCTGAGCTCTGGGCACATTCCCATGAGTCACCACAGGTGTTTGCAGACTTCGTGAGGATTTGCTGCAGGGCGGTGTCTCTGAGCTGCCTTTCACCACCGCACAGCCACTGTTTGGGCCAGGGTGGGCTTGGAGGACATGGGGACTACATTGCAAGACTATTTGTGAGGGCCAGGAGGAAGAGAAGAAGAGGGGGAAGGGATGGGAAAAGAAAGAAAGAAAAAGAGGAAGAGGGGTAGGAAAAGAAAAGGAAGGAAATGAAGAGGTTCAGAAAGAATAAATTATAGTACGAGATGGAGGCAGTGAAATGATTGTACAAGAGAAAGATTCACTGAGTTGACCTACAGAGGAGTCAGGATTAGTTTAGACTGACAGAGTCAAATGCACAATAAATGATATAGCAGACCTTCGTTTTTGTTTTGTTTTGTTTTGAGTTTTGTTTGTTTGTTCAAAGAAAGAAGATACACCATGCATTTGTTCACTGTCTCATGACCACTACAGAGACGTGAAGAGAAGCACCTCCTCCAGCTGTACCGTCTCTGTGGCCTCAGGCGTCACAGATGACGGAGGGACCGTGAGGCAAAGTGGATGCGGCAGGAGGGAGATTCATCAGCCTTGGCCGGGGACGTAGGATTCCTGGGTGAGCTCATGGGGCAACAGCTAGCTCGGCTTCTTGTTTACCCCTACAAGACCTGGTGTAGAAAATAAAGACACTGGTGGAGCATGTGGTGCATGCCTGTAATCGCAGCAATCGAGAGGTTGAGGCAGGAGGATTGCTGTGAATTCAGGGCCAGCCTGGGTTACAGAGTGAGTCCAAGGCCAGTCTGAACTGCAAAATGAAACTTTGTCTCAAAAAGACAAAAAAAAGAAAAAGGAAAAAGAAAAGAAAAGAAAGAAAGAATGAAGGGAAAAACTGATACCTCCACACCCTCTTAAAATTCGCACATAATAAACTCATTCACCAGGGAACTGGTACAAAAACACATCCCTGAGACCCCTTACTTACCTAGTCCAGCTGCTCAGCCCTGGCCACATGGCTCCAGGCCAGGCTGGGTCACCTAGAAGCGCCCACCTTATCACCCAAAGTCCAGCATCTTCAGGGTGCTTCTGCAAAAGCCAAAGTATGTGAAAGTATCAGGTCTTAAATTCTTATCAAGCACCAGTTTTCTGGTGCTCATGTTTTAGATTTCTTGCCACCTGTTGAGGGTAGGGCAGGTGGGATGGAGTGAGCAATTGGTCAGAAATTTAGAAACGCCCCATCCACCCCAAGAGAGGAGCTGGAAAGTAGAGAGAGCAGTGTGTTTACAGCAGCCTGAAGTGGTTAGGAGAGGAGGTAAGGGGACTGGCCAAATATGCAGCCGTGGAAATTATTTCCCCTCTTACTGCAGACAGATGAAAACAAGAAATTCATAACCCCCAGAAGGTAATCACCTCAGCTAAGAAGTCCCTTAGCTTTCCCACCAAGTGTGCAGGTTGTAAAACTGTTTTACTAAAATGTATGGGTGGTTGTGCGTGTACAGCTCAAAATGGACCCAAGAAATGTAACATATAATAAAATCAGCATTTTCTCCAGTCTTTCTAGTCCTCCCGCTGCCGTACTGGCTGCGATGGCAGCTGGGTGAGTCTACCTTGCAGATGTGATGGTGGTGTGGACCATAGCTGATGGACCAGGACCTGTTGGGGACACTGGGGAGCCTCCAGTGGTCTTCAGGGATGAAACATGGTGGCTGCTTCCTAGGTTCCTTCACTTTGAAACCAGAAGTTGGCCTGTGACATGGACAGGTGCGTGAAGGGCAGTTTTCATTGTCTCCTCTGCTCACAGGAGACCTGAGAGGGTGTCTCAGGGTCCCCAAGGAAGCAGAGTCTCAGCCTCTCCATGCTCAGACCCTCAGCTCAGGACCCTGGGGCGCTCGCTCCTCCCACTGCCCGGAGAGGCCTGACCGGAGGATGGAGAGGGATGCTCCATCCCTAATGGGAGTCCAGTTCCCTTCACAGATGATTTAGAAAACTAAAACTAAGTTGGAAAAGTAAAAAATATGCATCCAATGACGCTAACCCCAGGAGACCCCTGCAGGGGACCCCAGCTCAGCACACAGACAGTGGGACCACCAAGGAGGCTGGAAATTCGAGCACGTGTTAAAGATGGGAAATGAGTTCTTGTCACACACCAAGCCATAGAAAATTCCTGGGACAGTTCCTTTCCCAATAAAACTTCCCACCGCAGA
Source organism: Dasyprocta punctata (assembly GCA_004363535.1). Classification (NCBI taxonomy): domain Eukaryota; kingdom Metazoa; phylum Chordata; class Mammalia; order Rodentia; family Dasyproctidae; genus Dasyprocta; species Dasyprocta punctata. The sequence goes on along the minus strand of RJWM01006246.1, from coordinate 24,985 downwards.
ACTGTCTCTGATAGGCAGGCACTTCTGCAGTGGGAACCTCCTCACCCAGCAGGTGCAAGTGGCCGCTAGGATGAGTCCCTGGGGTTGTCACCAAGAGCCAGAGGCTGACACAGTCAGGGGACAAGGAAGGGGAAAGCACAGCCACCCTGGAACTGGAGGGTCCCACAGCCCAGTTGTCCCTCCTCAGGCCAAGCCCATGGGTCACAATGGGGCTGGGGAGGGAGAAACAAAGGCGAAGGCCCTCTGCAGCCATTACCTCATCTGACTCCTGCGAGGGGGAGAAGCATTGTCCCATTATGCTGACCGCATTCCACAGGAGCGGAGAACAGTGGGGAGAGAGAAAACCCAGCCCTGGTCCCATAACTGGAACAAAGCTATTGTTGTCATGTTGGCAGCTTCCACCCTGACACTGGAATGTATGTATTATTTTATATAATTATAGACCAAGTGACACAATGTAAGAGCCTCCTCCTTAATTCCTCCCTGTTATAGTGTGGACAGACGCCATGTTGCCAAACCCTTCAAAATCACCCGCTTCCCAAATGTTAGCGAAGCACTCTCTCCAATGACACAGTCAGCTTTCCATGGATAGTGCTCACTGCTGAACGTGTGCAGGGCTCTTGAGGTTGTACTTTCGCACTGCCTTACCCAACATCACAGCTCCAGACTGTCTTATTAAGACTGATACCCCAAGATTAGGGACAAAGGGCAGGAGTGACCCAGTACACAGCCACTGTCTTAGACACTTCCTCCATTCTGGACTCAATATCTGAACCCACAAATTAAAGGGAGAGAGATCTACTGTGGCTCACGGTTTCAGAAGTCTCTGTCTTGCCTGGTTGGCTGGCTCCAAGGAAGGACAGTACAGCAGAGAGGCCTGGCAAAGGACAGCTGCTCATGCTATGGTGCCCAGGAAGCAAAGAGAGAAAGATGAAGCGAGGGAAGGAGATACACCCACAGAGCCTCCCCCCATTCTAGCTATAGCAACCCCATAATTCAATTGGCTTCCACAAACCCCACCTCTGAGCACATGAGGCTTTGGGGAACATCCAAATATCAATCCTAGTAGCTGCCCTTGGGGGCACAAGAAAGCCTCCCCAGACCTGCAGTCAGCCTGCAAGCAGTGAAAACATCACCCCAGCACAGAGTAGGCCTCTGTCAAAGGTGTGAACTGCGGACACGGTTGAAGGGGGGTAGGATGGTAGGCTGAAGAATCCAGAGATATGTCGGACAAGGAGCACATGGAGCTGGGCCTGGGGAGTCCTGGTTCCCTCCTGCTCTCTCATGCTGTTATCTGTGACCCTCCTGCCACCACGTCACACCTAACTGTCTGCTGTGCAAAGTCAGTGACATGATTGTCTCCTATGGACAACTGGGTGAGGATGACTGGCCTCTCCTTCTGAGTGGGGCCACCAGAAAAGACCTGTTTTGCATAGGAGGTTGAGCTGGGCCCCATTAGGTGCAAGAGTTGAGAGGAGGCATTGTAAGGCTGAAGGGGGAGATGGTCCTGGCCACAGAAGTTGGACTGGGTGTCATATCCCCTGAGCACAGAGGCTCCCAGGACAGGACCTCTAGTGTGCAGCTGGAATGGTAGCTGCTGAGTGCGGGTGACTCCAGGACTACAGGAGCAGGGATGTGGGGCACCATCTTTGGAAGACCAGAGCCACCACCTGGGATGTGGGTGCATTAGTGAGGGGTCCTGAGGCTGGATAAATTCCTCACCCCCAAAACTTGAAGGAAAAGGAGTTAAATTTAGCTCATGGTTTCAGAGGATTCAGTCCCTGGTCAACCAGCTCCAAGGCAGAAACATCATGGTGGAAGGGTGTTGTCAAGCAAGGCTGCTCACATCATGGAGGCCAGGAAGCAGAGAAAGAAGAAAAGACTGGGGACAAGAATACACCCTTCTAGGTCACACCTTCAGTGACCACCTCTACCAAGGCCCCACCCCTGAATACATGAGACTTTGGGGTCCTTTTAGACCTAAACCATGACACAGAAGTGCATCATTTCCTGGGTTTCTTGCATGACCATCACCTGGTTTGACACGCTGGGGAAGGAAGATGGCATCAGGAAAGCAAAGGCACACAGTGCCATCATGGAACCCAAGAGTGTGCAGCCACTCACAGTGCCCAAATGGGCACCAATGCCGGCAGCCTCACACACTGCCTCTCCTGACACCAGCCCACACTCCCCACGGTCCTATGAAGGGAGAGGAGCAGGTCACCACACCTCACATCAGCATCCACATGGCCCATGAACACAGAGCAAGTGTTAAAATTGAGTTTCTGAGCCACAGGGTGAATGGCAGACCCTCATTCCAAGTGGCTAATGAATCTATCCTTTCACCTGCCTTTGCTCGTTCTGCTGTTCTCTTTTATGTTCATCTTCTGTTTGCTTGGAGTTTTGTTTAAGACTGAATTGCTCTTTCTCCCCAGTCACAGATTTCTTCTATGGGATATGTATGCACATGTGCATGCACACACACACACACACACACACACACACACACACACGTGTGCACTCACATGCATACACAGCCATGCATCAAGCAATGACAGGAACAAGTTCTGGAAAATACCTCTCGAGAGGTGTTGCTGTGTGTATCGACCACACCATAGAGTGTACGTCACAGCCCCGGACAGTGCCACCTCCTGCCCGGCTCTGCTGCAGCTCAAGGACCTGGCTGTGCACACGCACTGCATAGTGCTGTGCGAACGCTGTGGGCAGCTGTGATGCAGCCTCGGTGCCCGTAAGTGGCAGCAGACCCGCTCCAGGGAAGGCCGAGAGGGTGCTAGGGTGACAAGCACACAGGGAGCTCCCCAGGCAGCACAGGACACAGGACAGCATGAGGTCCCCAGGAGAAGCGTTCTTCAGCTCCATCACCATCTCCAGGGCCACCACGGGCTATACAGCCCCGCCTCAGCCAAGACTCACCACAGACACACAGCTTGACGGCCGTGCGGGTCTTCGATCTCTGTCCTGCTTCACTGAGTTCTCCATCCCCAATGGTTTTGAGCACTGGATTTCGCAACAGACTTCAATAATTACAAAAACGAGCCATTATTTTAATTCAAAAATTTGTTTTATGCACATTTTGGCCCAGCAACTTCAAAATTTGTTCTGTTTCCAAAGCAACCATGAAGATATTGAAATGACTTACATTAAAATGGTGTATTAATTTGGAAACAATATTTTCAAAGGAATTTTCTTACCCAGGAACACAGTACACATCCAGATGTGTAAGCTATTACATATTTTGTGTTTCTATAAGGTTTTGTAATTTTCTTCATTGCGATTGCACAACCTCCCTGGCTGCTCTCTGGCAGCTGTTGCTACCTTCGTATGTGTTTTCTCATTCAAGCTGCCTGCCGCTGCAGAGGTTTTTACTTAACCACCATCTCACCCATGACACGCGGGCTCGGAAGTCCCCCGAATCACTGAGGTTCCTCATCACAGCAGTGGGAGGCGGGCAGCGCTCAGCTGGCTAGCTGAGCTCCAGTGCCCTGGGCTGTGCCCATGGCTGGCCATGCATGGGTGCTGGCAACCCAAGCTGGGCCTTCTGCTCTCTGAGGCTTCATCAGGACTGGCTTCCTCTCCTCTTCTATCTCCAGCCCTTCCCAAACCCTCTGTGGTTCTCCTCCTTCTTCCTCAGAAACCCGCAGTGCTCAGCTGGAGACCGTGTTAAATGCAACATCAGCCAGCCAGCTGCGTCTTCACTGGGCATTAGGACCAACTTGGAAGCGAGACCAGATCCCAAGATGCCCGCCTGACCTGCTGCAGCTGGCCCGCCGGACACTGATGCCCTCTGGAGGTGACAGGGGCTAGGAAGGTGACACTGAGTTGGCTTTGGAGACTGCTAGTGTTAGGTCCTCAGCCCCAGGTGACCTGTCCAGCTCACACCAGGCCAGGGCTCTTCCTGAAGCAGGAGCCATGGAGCAAGGCGGGCTATGCTCCTGAGTCAATTTCAGATGCTGAGCTATCCAGCATGTGGAGGAGACCTCCGCCAGGGTCATGGTCGCTGTTCACAATTCCTTGTGCCGCATCATACTGCAAGTAATTCAGCAGGGGCAGAGAGAAGTGAGAAGAGCCTCTATGGAGCTCAAGGTGAAGCCAGCAGCTTCAGACTGACTGACGACCTAGGTCACTGTGTCTCGGGAGGTTTGGGTCTGAACTGCCACTTACTGAACGCTTCTGTCTCCTGCACGCAAGATCAGCCAGGTAGTGCCAGGAACCTGGACTCTTTCAGCTCAGCCTGGCACCAGAACCTGTGGGCATCAGGAGAGGACTCTCGTGGCCCCTGAAGGCACTGGGCTGGGGAGACACACAGGGCAAGAGTGAGGGACCGAGCTCCACAACGTGTCCACGTAGCCAGGTGGGGAGCAGGGGTCCCCTCTGCTCCCAGGAGGCCCTATGGGATAAAACGGCAGATGGGGCGAGGGGCAGCTCTGGATGGGGACAGCAGCGGTGAAGACAGAGGGGCAATGCAGCTCCTAAGGCCACTGACTTTATAAGGAGAAAAGGTCCACGGAGCTGCCATTTAGAGGATCAGAGCCCAGGGCTGGGCAGCCACACTGGCATGGCCTCTGGCAGTGTACACCGTGGAGGGAGTGTATGTGGGAGCCAAAGGTCACCCCTGAACCACAGCAGACAGAGGGGATGGACAAGGCCCCACAGCCTCTCCGAGGGCACTAACCTTCCCCGGACCACACCTCCTAAGGGCTTCATCTGGGGATTGAGCACGCGGGCATTCGGGGGACACATGTCCTCAGGCAAGATGAGAGCACCGAACAGGCTGCACCCTGGCTTTCCACAGCCTGACCCCCACCTTCGGAGCTTGCTCCCCGGGGAGATGCCCACCTAGATCTCCATGCCGGGAACAGGCACTTAGCAGAATGAAGAGCTCTATAAATACCCGTGCAGGAAGCTCCCCCTGATAAAGATGTTTCTCATCAGACCGGAGTTTGAGAGGGTGAATAACAAAAATGCCGTTCCTGTGAGCCCAGCCCTTATTTTTAAACATCCCAGCCCCATGGTGGGGACCCTGTGTGTGGGATGGAAGGGGCAATGCCGACCGCCAGTCCTGTCCTGTTTTGGTCCTCAGCCCCGGAAGGTGCCAGATCCTCAATTGTTGTGCTAAAAACATCCCAGGACGGAGTTCGTTGTCAGCTGGCCTTGGTTTTTTAAGTTTCCTGTACTTTTTCTTGAGCGGTGTTCCCGGCCTTGATAGGAAGGCCCAGACGCTGTGACTCTCAGTGAGCCGAGTCTTTGTCATCAGCGGTGCAGTCACCCTGGCGGCAGCTGTTGGGCAGGGAACTGGGGCAGGAAGTCCAGCGGTGACCCAGCCCCACCTGTGGGGCTGCCCTGCCCTGCTCGGCCTGGGGAGGGGAGCCCTGGTCTGTGATCCCGCGGAGGAGTACAGCCCCATACCACATGATAGCAGGGGCGGCTGGAAACACAGCCAGGGAAGGATGTGGGAGTGGGGGTTCACCGAGCCTTCGCCTACCCAGGCCTTGCTCCAAAGTGCAGGATCCATGCCCTTGTCCTAGAGTTCTCCTGTCGTTGCTATTATTGTTGTTGCTTACTTATTGTCTTTTGCTTTTGAGGCAGAGCCTTACTACATTGCCTAGGTTGGCCTTCCGCCCTCAGTCCTCCTGCCTCAGCCTCCTGAGTCCTGGGATTACAGGTGGTTTGGAATTGGATTGCTTGATTTGTTGTAACTTCCGAGTCATCCTAATACTCTTCCTCGATGATTTTTTTTTTAATTTTTTCGGTACCAGAGATTGAATTCACAAATTCATACTTGCCAGGAAGGCACTGTGCCTCTGAGCTATGTCCCTGACCCTAACACCCTTCCAAAAGAGCTTCAAAAAGAGCAGTGCTCTGGAAGGAGGTGGCGCAGCCCCAGGACCCTCGGCAACTACTCAGGGCCTGGTAACAGTCAGTGTCCCCCAAAATCAGAGTTATGTTCCAAGATCCCCCGGGGGTGCCTGAAACCATGGAACTTTATAAATACTGTTTGGTCTACACCCAAGAGGCTGTGATAAAGTTTAATTTACAAATCAGGCACAGTGAGAGATTAACAACAAAAACTAAGAATAAAAAGTTTCGTGAATGTCCTGTAAACATGACTTTTCATGGTCCATCGATGTTCGTGGAGGGAGGAGGCGGAACTGAAGCAAAGCACCCGTGTACTCGCGGAAGTGTGGCTTGACCGTAACCACCAAACAAAAGACCAGAGACAGTCGATGTTCATAAAGGCAGACGGTGACCCTCCCAACAGTTGTTGTCGAGACAGGAGAGGTATGCAGGTGACCTCTGCCCAGGCCAGCAGAGGGGAACTTTTTGTGGGAACCAGAGTCTCTGAATTGACCCCCCAGCCTGAGGAGAAGCAATCTAATTACAATGTCCTTGAATGCATCATTAAAAAAAAAAAGTTTTATTTTAGTTGAATTTCCCAATGTTCATGACAACTAAGGAAAAAACAGGAACAGGCTGATTTTCATTGCCATGGGTAGAAACAGAGTTTAGAGCTTGTTTTACTTCAGGATATCAAATTCTTTCCCTACTCTGAAAGCCTTCAAGGCCCGGGGGAGTTGGGAAAGGAGAGAGGGGTCTCGTCTTTGATGTTCAGAGGGAGAAATGGGGTCCAGAAGAAACCCAGCCTGCATTTGCAGCAATCAAAGATAAAATCCACAATTCCCAAGAAGCCAGGTCTGACAGTGCTGCAGGCACAGGAATCCCGAGTTCTAACGGGCTGCCTTATGAAAAGATTGAAAACGCACAGGGCACTGTGTCAGTATAGCGAATGGGATCCCGCTGGACACAAGCATGCTCTGCGTGTGTGAACCGAGTCAGGAGCTCGGGAAAAAAGTCGCTGCAGAAACAGACGGCCTCGCCAGAGTGGCTTCCCAGAGGAGCAGAAATGAGGTGCTTAAGAATCGATTTAAAGAATCCTTCAATCGTCCTTGGTCTAGAGTCAAACATTCCAAAATTCAGCTCAGATTAGGCATAGTCTTGTTGATAATGTGTTTGTACTGAAGTCAAACTTCCTAGGCTCCAACCTATGAAGCGTTTAGGAAATTCATCCCCACCGGAGCTGGAGCTTCTCAGGCCTCCCTTACACCCGTGAGTCCCGTCACTCTGATCCTGGAATATCAGCTATTGAACGTGAACAGAATCGTGCAGAATTTCAGAACAGGACCTCTTTTGGGGAGAGAAGGCTTCATCCTGAGTTACGTTTCAGCCCTTTTTACTTTTCATTTTGAGACAGAATCTGGCTAAGTCCCTAAATTGCCTGGGGCCTACATCAAACTTGTGGTCCTCCTGCCTCAGCCTCTCAGGGTGCTGGGATTACAGACGTACACCACCGCACCCGGCCCAGATCATGACTGTTTTTTAGCCTAACCTCTCTGAAATCTGAGGGATTTTCCAAGCCGGAGATGACTCTCACTTGCCCAAGGCTCACACAAGGGTCTGCTTGGCTGGCCCATCAGCCACAGGCTCATCTTGTCCTCTGCGTCCCACAGCTGTCAAACGACAATAAATTCTGACCCAACTTAATAGCCTGATCTCCCAAGCGCATTTTGTCTTGCAAACAAGAAATGAAAACCAGTAACTAATTTGAAAAACACAGTGGAACTTTCCCATCAAGCACTGGTGATCTATAATAAACCAAGCACACAGGAAGAGCTTTCTGCCACATGTAAGCCCAGGTGGTGAGCAGTGCCCAGAGTGCTCCACATCTCCTGGAAACCAGCATCTAACGCCCTCTCTTCCCCAGGAAGGTGTCGGGGCTAACCGCAGATGTAATAAGCACCAGGAGCCATGTGCCCTTAAAACTGCGAAGAGCAGGAGCCTAAGTCTGGATTCCCCCACCACCCTCTAAAGGGGAAGCCTGTGGTGGCGCAGCGGCAGCCTCTCTGTGTCCCTGCTCCCGTGGGGATAGTCTGAGGAGCCCCAGGGGTCGGGTGTTGCCCTACACCAAGCTCCTTCCCTGTGGAGCCTGTGTCTCCCAGACACTGAACCCCTCCCTCCCCTGTAGGGTCTGCCTTGGGCTTCAGGGTGCTCTGGAGTCCAATCTGCTTTGTGTCGCATCCGCAGCCTGAGGGGACACAGGCTTTGCTGTCTCCCCTCTTCATCTGCAAGGGGGACACTGGCTTCCAGCTCTGCCCTGGGTCCCAGCCACACTGTCCCATCGCCCCGAGCTGCCTCGGCCCCCATGTCGTTCTACATGCAACAGCCACAATTGTCCCATAAACATGAAAGGACAGTGCCAGACCCCTGCCAGGGAGCTCCTCGGGGCTCCCCAGGCCCTCGATCACAGATGCCTACTTGTGACCCTGGCCCTTGCCTGCGGCACATGGGTCCTCCCCACCACCCTCTACCTGACGGGATGGCAGAGAGACCTCACTTCTTCATGGTCCACGAAGGAGCTGGCCCGCTTCCTGCTGGCTTCCCTGCCCCATGTGAGCTCACGTCTGGTGTTTCCATGACACTCACGGAGGTAGTGGCCCTCAGGAGGCCCGGCTCTGAGCTTTGCACTTCACGGAGTCCATGCATCTCTGTCACTGTACTGTCACACATCCCCCCAGCTCCCAACACAGCCACGCTCTCCTGTCTATCACCACATGGGTCCTCGCTGTAGGGTGAGAGCCTCAGCCCCAGGACCGGAGGCAGGCTCAAAACTCTGCATTTCCTGACACTACATGTGACTGTCTTTCCCCCTCTGCCATCTCCTCTCAGGTCAGGATGTGTCCCGCACGCAGCTGTTCATCCTCCCCTTGGTCCCTGGGCCTGGCCCCTCCATGCTGAGGTCACACACACACATGCACACACATACACCATGCAGGGCCAGCTCTGCCCCATGGAATGGGGGCTGGGGCTGGGGAGGGCAGTGAGCACTGTGGAGAAATTGGGTTGCCGCTCTTCCCTGGAGCCACACGGAGCTCCTGTATGCCTGGCTGTCCTGTCGGACCCTCCATCAGGCCCACACACTGCGGAGGACTCCATGTATAGCCTAAAAATGAGGTGCCCACTCCTGAGGGCTGGGAGTATGGAGAGGCCTCTGCTCCAGACGTGCTCCTCAGACAGACCCTGTGACCTGGAGCCGGAGTGGCTGTACAAGAAGCAGAGGCCTCTGGGAAGCCTCTGGCCAACACCCACCACCTGGGCTTTTGCTTCAAGTTGGAGGTGAGCTCACTCTCTGGCTAAGTCGGTCCAAGGCAAAGCCAAGCTGTTTGGATCACCAACTACCTCAGAGTAGGTCTAAGTGTCAGCCCAGAAAACCCAGCCCACAGCCGGGACAGTGGCCTGGTGAGCCGCAGTCATTACAGATGCCCCTCGTACCCCATCTTTGACCTCTGCCATCTGAGCATCAGGAAGGCCCTGGAAATCTCCAAGGCCAGCCCAGGAGGACCTCAGGGTATCCCCACGTTCACACCATCAGGCAAGACTTCCCCCATGGCCCTGGCTCTGGCCCGGCTCCCACTCTGCCTCTCCCCCACCCCACCCCACCAATGCACCTGTCATCCGTGTCCCCACAGCTCTGAGCAATGGGTCTACACTCCATGGCATGCAGGGTCAGTGTCAGCCCCTGGGCCTCACAGCCAGGATTTGTGGGTGCTGTTGGCTCCATGCCCAGCTCCTCCTCAAGGTCTTCCTGACAGCCCTGCCAAGCAGGTCCTCGAGTCACCCCTGTCACTGCTCCCAGCCCTCTTCCCAACCCTGTGACACCTTTGCCTCCTTCAGACACCTACACCTGCCCAGCTGGCATCTCTGAGACCGCAGGTCTGTCATCTTCTCACCCCTGTATTCCCAGGCCAGGCCCGGTGCACCCCAGCCATGGTGCTCACCCCTGGTGACAACACTGTGACAGGAGCTTTGGCAGCAAGAGACAGGGCATCTATGAGGAGATTGCATGCCAGGTCAAACCTGCAGTCTCAAAACTAACAGCCCTCACCACTTCACGGCAGCTGGGCACCACCAAGACATTTCTCTTTGCTGCTCTGAGCAGTGGTTCAGATAGAAGCAGCACAAAAAGTGTGTGGAATCCTGATTTCAGCTCCTCTGCTCTGGAAGACAGCAGCCCAGGAGAGCAGGCTGGGCAGCCTGAGGGACTCAGGAGCCAGAAAAGCTGCAGAGGCGATGCGGGTCAGGTTTACACTGCAGGGCAAAAGGGGCGGGGGCTCACCCACCAAAGAGAACCGAGCTGGTTCTCCTCAGGCTGGGGGAGAACCTGAGCACTTGGGCAATGTTGGCCCTTAAGGTGAAAGATGAAACTTCCCTGAAAACGACCTTCCTCCCACGTCCGTGTGACGGAACAGAAGCTGGACGCCGTCATCACTGCTTACGCACACGGAGTCTGTACTGTTCTCCTATTTGCGATTCTACACTCATAGCACAGTCAGATGTGGATTAGAAGGAATGTGAGCCTTATAGAATTATAGCACAAGTTAATCTTCAATCTACGTGGAGTACTCATATTCTCTTGTTTGGAAAGAAAATATCACCGGATGGTACCTTTGTGTTAAAACATTCACAAGGATAGGTTGTTACAACATGGTCTTGTTTCAAACCCCAAAAAATATATCATTAATTTTTTAAAAACACACACAAAAAAAAAAGCCTTCACCTTGGTATCCTGAAAAATGGGGGAAACGGTCACCTGGTAGAGGCCATCCCCACATCACATCCCCATAGGGACGAGCCGACCCTGGAACTGACCCCAAGGCCACACCTCTATGGCCCACCTGGACACCCCCAGAAGTGGCTTCACCCAACCCTGTGCCATTCCCACGCCTGCTCAGGTTGACGCTTCTCCCTGACCACTGCAACATGGTTATGGACCAGCCTACAACGTGTCTCTTCTGCCAACCAGGCCACCAAGGGACTGTGGGCCCAGTGCAGCACCCTTGGGCCAGGCCAGGGAGGGCCTTGGGGGGAGCTGCAGGACTCGGGGCAGGGGCTGCGCTCTGTCAGGCTGAGACCTGTTTTACAGATAGATGCTGTGAGCCGCAGGCTGAGGCCGCATTTTTGGAAATGGAGCTCAGTCCTCACAAACCAACAGGTCAGGAACAGTTACCAACCCTTACTGGCGTGAAAATCTCCTGGAAGAGGTGACTGCAGAGCCCAGGGCGCTTACCCCCGAGACTACCTGGGCATAGAGCAGAGGACGAAGCTGAGCCCATGGTCCAGTGACCCAACGAAGGGGTGGACCCGGGTCAGAGTGTGCTGAGCCCAGGCCACCGAGGGCCCACGGGAAGAGGAGGGAAGAGAGGTAAAGGGACACAGGACGCAGAAGTGACACAGAGCCCAAACCCTGATTCCCCAAGGACCACTTCCTCCCACTCTGAACCCTGCACAGCTCTGCTCCCGCAATTGAAATATGAGCGGGTTGCAGGAAACCTTGGAGCCTGTGAAATCTTCCTCCTTAGAAGTGGGTTCCCAATTTACAGAGCCAAGCACCCACCTCCAGGAAGGCCAGGATTTATTGCTGGTGAAGGATGAAGGATGTAACTGGAAACCGCTTCAGATCTCCTTAAATATTTCCAGTAATTGCCTCCAGTGGTGAGGCGCTGCAGGGGCCGGCGAGGAGCCCATCTGCCCACCCCAGGAGGGTCTGAGGCCAGCCGGGCTGCAAGAAGACCACAGGGAGGACGGGACAGAGGGGGCCCAGGGGAGGACAGGGTGGGCAGGTCTACCCAGGTCAAGGCCCAGCTACTGAGGCAGCATGCAGGCCACAGGAGGCGGACAGGGCAGAACAGAGCAGGGACCTCTCACTGCGAACCAGGGGCCTCTCCTGTCCCCACCAGGGCACGGTGAGGATGCCCGAAGGGTCACAGCCCTGCCTGCCTCTTCCCCTCAGCTGAAAACTGAACAAGTCAGGTCATATAGAAGCTGGGGCTGCGACCTGACACCTCCAGCCTTTTACCTGCCACCCAGCCATGGCTACATGATGCAGGGCTGTGTCAAAGGATAGGACCTTTATTCTCTAGCAGACACTGAGGAGAGGGAGACAACTCCAAGGCACAGGAAGGCTTCCTCTCTTCAGGTGGTCTGAGGAGAAGGTTCTAGAAGCTGCCTTCACTGTCCCTGTTGGCTGCCCACAGACCTCTGCTTGGCCAGGGCCTGAGTGAGGTGTGCAGAGCAGAGCTCACCTCAGAAAGGACTGTTGGCCCCAGGGCTGGCGGGGGGCTGTGCTGGGGACGGGAAGGAAATGGGAGCGCATGGCGATCTCGGGCTGAGGGAGGAAATCGCAGGGCTGTAATGGATGGTATCAAAAGTTACCAAACTGAGAGGTTAGCAAGGAAGGAGAGAGATTTCCCAGGGCTGTGCTGGGAAACACCCCAAGTGCCGGAAAGTCTGAGAAACTTCGGCTTACACATGGAGGGGACATGGAGACTGTGGCTATGAGGGCAATGCGGCAGGAACTGTGTCCAGGGAAGGTCATAGCGGGGTTCCCATGGCTTAAGGGGAGCTGAAACCCCCGCAGCTGGGGTCTCTGCAGTCCACTGAGGAGGTGCAGGACTGGACACAGGAACAGGCAGTGACAGCCAAGTCACAGCCACCAAGTTCATGGCCACAGAATCAAGGATGATGACACAGGTGGAAAGAGAAAAGCTGGGTTTAGGGAAGATGCAGCAGCTCAGTGGTGTACAGGAGGCCCCTTATCCAGGGCGCACACCCAGGAATCCCCACAAGCTGGTGCCTGGGCTGTTGCTTCGGGTCCCTGTGGGTGTCAGCTGGAGTGGCTGCAGCTCACGGCTCACAGCCCTGTCCTCAGGTGCCAAGGAAGCAGGGTGCGGCAGCCAGCGGGGCTGGGAGTCTCCATGAAGGGCGAAAGAGCAGAGCTGCAGAGGGCATCTAGGGCACCGTGGAGGTCAGAGATGCAGGTGCGGCTCCAGGGCCCCTGGTTGGAGGACGCGGCTTCCACACAGGTGCTGGGGTTGGAGCCGACTGGAAAGGGCTGGAGACAGGAGGGAGGGAAGGGGACAGCAGGGGTCACAGCATCTGAGATGAAGAAAATGTGAGAAGAAACAGTCAGGACTCAGGCCCTGGGGGAGGAGCTGGGCAGTGCTCTTCCATTTCCTGTACATGTGCGCATGTGTGTACATGCATTTGTATGCATGTGCGTGTATGCGCATGTGTGCATATGCATGTGTGTGTATGTATACACATGGGTGTGTGCATGCCTGTGCATGTGTTTTCTCCAGCTTTATTCGAGGACAATAGTGCATACAAACTGTCTACTCTGAAGGCTCACAATCCGCTGTACACACACAGCGTGAGATGACTTCCATGATCGAGTGACTTAACATGACAACCACCACCTTCCATGCATAGTGACAGCCACCAGTTCGATCCCCGGTGCTGCAAAAAAATAAATAAATAAAAATAAAAAAATAAAACATAGTGACAGCCACCGAGATTGGCCTTCAGCAAGTCTCAGGGATGTAGCGCAATCTCCCCACCATGGTTCCTGGGGTGGGCCCAGATCTCCAGGCCTCGTTCACCTCGTGCGGTGAGTTTCCTGTAGTGGTTTTCAGTGAGGAAGACTTGGTGTGAAGAAGTAGGCATGGCTGATAAACACCCAGGAAAAGGGTTAAGAACTACCAGACGTACTAATTAAGACACAGAGACATTGCCCATCTCTCAGCGTCCCATGTTACTCGTTTCTCCAGACAGCCAGGTCTGGAGAAAATAGGGTCCCTCATCCCAGCATGCATGTTTTGTGGACTCTGTCATGACCACAGCACACACATGAGCACCTTTTCCTGTCTCCTCCACACCCACGGCCTCAGCAGGCCCCCAGGGATGACAGTCCAGGTCCCAGAGCCCCAGGAAGCTGCAGGGTAGGGGGACCAGCTTCATGCTCACTCTGTGATGTCTCAGAGGTTGTCTCCAAGGCTGTAGGGGAAGAGACACCAAAGACAAGGTCAGAAGAAAGCAGACTGCACAGGAACGAGGCAGGGGCGACACAGCCTGACACGTCAGTGCAGAGCCAGGACCCAGCCCACAGAACACTTCTGCACCTCTCAGTGCACTGCGCTGTCACCAGGGAGCCTGGAGACCCCCGCCCCAGGTCAGCTGAGGGAGCCCACAAGGCACAGGCACACACTGTACACCACCTGTGTACCAGCCAGTGCCCAAAATGCCCAGGAGTGTGCCAGGGGCCTCGACACCAGAGCAAGTGTGCGGGCAAGGCCTCTCCACGCTGGCCCAGCTGGGAAGGCTGACACAGGTAAGGTGCGGTCTGGCCAGGAAGAGCCGGAAGCAGTCTGGATCTGCACGCAGGACTGAGAAGAGAAGATGGAGATCTGCGGCCCTCCCTGCTCTGCTGACTCTGAAGCTAAGTCAGTGAGCGACTGTGAGCCCGGATCCACCACGCAGGTGCTGACCCACGTGTCCTAGAGCCTCCATTATTTACAAGTCAGCTGTCAGCAAGCCCAAACCACCAAGCGTAGGGATGAAGGCTGCCTGGCTTGGAACCCACGAAGACTGTAGACAAGGGGACAACTCTGGGTCTCCCCTCCACCCTCTATGGTCCTGAGTCTGGGCCCCACATATGTGAATGGGACAAGTGACAGCCCTGCTGGTGACAGGTGACACCCATGGCAGTCAGATGGCACCTGCTGGTGGCAGGCCACCTCTGTGACCCAGAGTCTCCCTCCTGCAGGACTGACCAGCACAGGGAACATGAACTCCTTTCTCCCTGGCACTCACTCATTTCCAGGTCTCCAGCTTTTTAAAGCAAAAACAATGACAATTTTCTGTCCCTTGTCATTTCCTAAAAGCATTCATGGACAAAGTCATTCCTCGGTAAACAGCTCTGGAGCCAAAGCCCTGGCTCCAGCTAGAAAGTTAGGGTGACTCATCTGGTGACAATTCCTCTCTGCATCGCGAGCCAGGTTAAACAAGGGCTGTACTCAGTTGTCTTCCTGTTGCAAACAAAAGCCAGGGCTGCCCAGCCCACCAAGCCCGGGTGGGATTGCCACTCACAAGCACATGCGGTAACACGTGACTGTCCACAGGCCTTGGGGTGCAGTGACAATGGTGATGGAGATGACACCAAGGCCTGGCAGAGGTGCCCCTGATGCCCATCCAAGGCCTCCTTGGGGAAACTGACAGCCGTAGACCTCATCACCTGCAGAGCTGGGGAAAAGGCTGCCTCACATGCAGGATTCACAGGAGCCCAGGGGAAACTGAGGCAGGAGTCAGGGCTGAAGAAGAAGGGACACTTATAGACTCCATGGAGGCAGCAGAAGGGTGGTATGCCAAGATCAGGTTGGGTGCAGTGTCTCTTCTGAGCTCCACAACACAGCCATCTCTCTGTACCCTTGGTTCTAGGTTTCCCTGGACCCCTAAATCAGAGTGCTATGGTTTTGTAAGTGTCCCCAAGGCTGTGTGTTAGAGGCTCAGTCTCCAGCCTATGGTCTTACTGGGCATAGGGTGTCCTCTATGAGGCAGGGCTTTGGGGGAGAAAGTTAGGTTATTGGGGACATATCCTTAAAGGGGATGCTGGGATATCCCCTCCCACCTCTCTTCCTCTCTGTCTCTCTCTCCCTCTCTCCCCCTGCTTCCTGGCCACCTCATGGTGAGGGCTTTTGTCCACCACATGTTCTGCCATGGACCCAGCCACCCCATTGTCTGAAGCCTCCAAAACCGTGAACCAGATTAAACCTCTCATCCTTCTACACTGATGTCCCATGTTCTGTCCCATGATGAGAAGGTGAAGCGACACATGAGAATGCCCCTGTGCCTCACTGAGAAGGGCGTGGTGTTCGCTGATGCCCTCCCCATCCTCCCTGCCCTCCAATCATCTCTAGGTGGCTTTGGGTGCCTCACACAGTGTAAATGCTATGCAAGCCATCGTGATGTTCAGGGAATCACAAGAAACCCTGCACATTTTCAAATGTTTCTGACTCACAGTTGGCTAAAGGCACAGATGAGAATCCCAGATACCTGGGCCAGTTGTACCAGGAGGCCAAGGTCAGTGCCGAGCAAATGTTCACCGGGTGGGAGGTCTGAATCCAGCCGGGCCCCCACCCTGACCAGCCTACCTCACAGCGCAGTCTGCCTCCTTCCAGGGCTGCAAACTCCCCTTATCACTCTGCAATATCTCCACCAGGGTCTGTGCTGCTTTCTGACGCGCTCTGTAATTTGTGGATTATGTCAGTTACTTGCTGGCCGCCTGCCCTCATCCTACTCCAGCTGGAACGCACAGCCTCTCCAGGAGGGAAGGGGGCCTCACCTGGTCCCTGGTCACCCAGCCCAAGGACCAAGTCGGGCACCCGGGAGGAGCCCTGATGCCCGCTGAGGGGAGAAGGGATGAGACGCAGCCACAGCGCCCTGCGGGTGGTCTGCATTCCACCACTTGGTGCTCCCTGCAGACTCAGACGCCGCCCCTCTGCCCTCCATCCAGACGCGGTGCTCCCTTCCCAATGATTGGAACCAGATGGGGCCTGGCTGTGACACAGCTCTGTAGAGTAAGTGAATTACCAAAGCCCAGTCATTATAATCCATCTTCATCAAGGTGACACGTCTGGCAAGTGCTCCAACCCAGGACCTTACAAGTGAGCATGGATTTCCAGGCCTCTTGGCCCTGCCCACTGGTCCCAGCCCTGGCAGGATGTCGCCCCTGCCAGGCTGTGACACAGGGACAACAGATGCTCTGCCCACCACCCCAGCCAGAGGAGCCATGGGGAACTCATGCTAGGACCCAGCTTGGCAAAGACCCAAAAGGTCACTGAAACAAGCCTGTTTGCTAGAGCTGCCACCCAGCTGCCGGGCCAGCACCCTGCTGCCAGAGTTCCACTCCCAGGCTGCACCACACACAAAGCGGGTCCGCACACAGCTGGTGAGCTTTTCAACATCAGAGGGGCCGAGCACCCCAGCCAGACACAAGCATATCATTGGCACCTGCAGGGGCCCAGCCACCTGCCCTCCATACTCTGAACCCTGCAGGAAGGGAAGGATGGAAAGGCAGGGACCGGCGGGTCAAAGTCCACCCCTCCTTGACCACCCATGGTCTCACCAGCGCGGACAGTGACGTGGCCCAGCATCTTTGCTTCCCTCATGAGGCAGCCAGAAGCGTGTGGCCACCATATAAAGTCTTCCTGCTGAAAAGAATTTAAAAAGAACCTGTATTTTATCAGACCTTAGTTATTACGCCCGTTCCCAGGAGTCACGGAAGGAAAAAAACACGTCTTCAACGAGACAGCCATCAGTTAAATCTCAGACACACAACACACACTCAGGACAAGGATGGTGACTCAAGTGCACAGGTGAGAAAAGGAAGGAGAAAGGATTCATGTCATTGACACTGGGGAGACCAGGCCAGCACAGCGGGGGGCCTGGCTGGCACCTTCCTGCACCCCCAAATCACAGCGATACTGTGAAGTTTACACCGTTTCCTTCTTAGCATTCATGATCGCTGTATAACGTGTGAAGATAACATCATGATTAGTTTTTAAACCCTTTTCTGTCGGAGACAGAGACCAAGTTATTTGTGGGTGAAATACGATATCTAGAATTTGCTTCGAATACTCCAGGCAATAAAAAAGGAGCGGCTGAAATGAGTGGGCTGCGTGTTGATAGTTCCTGAAGCAGGAGGGGACTGAGCAAGGTTTCACTGCACAGTTTGCCCTACTTCTGTGTGTAATATTTTCCATAACAAAGGTGAATTTAAAAAGAGGTCACGGTGCCTGGGAGGAGAATCTTTAAAGCCAAAAGCAACATCGTAACGCGATGTGCAAATGGCCCCGTCTTCCTCTGAGAAGCGTCGCCAGCATAGCAGGTCACGTTGTGCGTTTGAGGCAGCAATGTCTCCATGAGGGACCAAGCCACATCTGCTGCAGGGAAAAGATGCAGCTTGTAAAATATTAGTGTAACTTTTAAGTGCATATAGTGAACTAGAGAGGTGTTTTTAAACCACATGTCAGAAAAATGTTCATGCTGTCATTAAACTTCCAAGTGTCATAAATCAGTAAGGAAAGATGGACTATTCCCCCAAAATGGTCAAAAGATACAAGCAGAAAGTTAGGCAGGGGCAGCCAGATGGCCAATATGTATAAGGGGGAAATCAAGTGGGCAGATGTCTTGTAATAAAGTGTACCAAGGCCGGAGGGTGCAGGTACTGGGAAGGCCGGCACAGCGTGAGCAGGCACAGCTCCGGGAGCCTGTGCCACCACACACAGCCATGACGTCATGGGCAATAGAAGTGGCATTGGTCTTTTGCCCCAGCAAGCCCTTTTGCAGATATTCATCCATCAAAAGTGAAAATAATTAAGCAGTTGTCTCATCTACAGGCAAATTTCCTGAGATATTACATGAGCAGTAAACACTATTAGCACCCGACCTGGCACTGGACCAGTGGTCAAAGGTCTGAAGCCCAAATCCTGGGGCCAGCCCTGTTTACCACTTGAATTCTCCTTCTCCCAGGAGCTGAACTGAAAGTTAGCACTAAAGTCTGTGGCTGCTGGAAAGCTGGACAGGTCTAATAGGTAAAGTGTTTTTGCTAGTATACATGTCTTCCATTAGAAACTATTTATTTACTAGATATCATTTTGTGTATAAGATTTTAGTTTTTAAAAGTACTGGTTGTAAGCTGGGTGGGGTGGTGCACACCTTTAATCCCAGCACTCGGGAGGCTGAGGTAGGTGGAGCATTGCGAGTTCGAGGCCGGCTTGGGCTACAACGTGAGCGCAAGGCCAACCTGAACTACACAGTGCAACCCTGTCTCAAAAAACTAGGCCTGGGAGTTTGGCTCAGTGGCTTATGTGCCTGTCTGACAGGCATGAGGTTGTGAGTTCAATCCCCAGTGCCACAAAACAAAAAACAAAACAAAACAAAAAAAAAGTACTGGTTGTATGAGTCAACTATCCTACCACAGGGACCAAACTGTGAACATCCAAAAGTTAAAGAAGAAGAGAATGTGGCTTACGGTTTCAGAGGTCATAGTCTGTGGGAAGCCAGCTTCAAGGCAGGAAGATCATGGCAAAAGGGCCTGGTGGAATAAAGCTGTTTAGTTCATGGTGATGAGGAAGCAGAGCAGGGGAACAGGGCCAGAGAAAGGTTCAGGGACCAGACAGAGTACCCAAGGCCATGGACTACAACACACCAGACACCCACAAGGGTGTGCTTTAGTAATCCCCTGGGGGGCTCCCAAGTCAACCAAGTCAGCAGCTGAGCTTAACTGTCACACCAGTTTTCATGTCACCTCCAGAGTCTTGGTGAACCCCAGGATAATGTAATAAATGTACCTGCTGGTCAGTGGTCTGGGCTGTAATCCATAAGGAAATGCAACCCTGGGTGGCCCAAGGCACAGAGGCAGACCAGGTTTCCCAAGATGAATCCTTGGATTTTCCAGAAATTTGGTTCCCAAGCCTCAGGCTGCTGCAGAACTGACCTCTTCCTTACCAACCATGGTGAGGAAATACAGACCCATGGGCTGACGGGAATTCCCATAGCGACATCCACATGCCTTCCTAGGCCCTGATGAGGCTGGGAGGAGGAGGTTACCCAGGTTACCCCAAGCAACAAGGTGCTGGATTGAGAACAGAGAAATCCTGGCTGCAATGGAGAGAAAACAGCCATGGCCTGGAGAGAGACCCAGATCTGAGACCCTGAAGACACACAAGGCCCTGGCAGAACCCCAGCACGTGCCACCATCTGATAAGGCCCAGGGTACACGTGGGAACCACCTGAGGAGGAGGGACAACTGATCCCAACTGTGAACTCCGGGGAAACACTTCGGCTCGGTCCAGATTAAGATCTGAATGGAAGCTGTAGTCCTTCCAGAAACACAAGTGCTGCTGGGCACCCGCAGAGGAAATGCTGGTGTTGAACTTCAGGATGGGAACCCGGCTTCCGCCCCACCCACCCTCCACTTACACTTGAAAACCTGGCTTGAGAGCAAAAGGCCCACCAAAGAAGGAATGGAAAGTGACGGCCAGAGAGACCCGAGTGATAGGATCTTGGCCTGAGTTCTGAGTCGGGGTGCTCGGCACGCACTCTATCTGGTCCAGAGAGCTGGGCTAGGATGCAGTGACAGATGAGGGAGCATTTGGGGACAGAGGCGCTCAGCCTGGCGGGCCAGGCTGTATGTGGAGTCAGCATGGAAGGGTGACTTGGTACCTGCATCACCCTTCCATGGGACAATAAACACCCGACATGATGCTGAGGATCTGGGAACTCTCAATTCAGAGGCTCGTTTTAAAAAATATGTTTATTGTCAGTTAATGCACATAACGGATTTCATTAAAAATGTGTGGATATTTATCTAAAGAGTAAATTTAGCACTGAATTCCTGACTACTAATTAATACAGGGAATACATATTATAAACTCCTTCCCAAATATGGAAGCACAGCACATTTAAAGCCCTGCTCGAGCCGGGCATGGTGGCGCACACCTTTAATCCCAGCACTCGGGAGGCTGAGGTAGGAGGAGCGCTGTGAGTTCGAGGCCGGCTTGGGCTACAACGCGAGCACAAGGCTGGCCTGAGCTACATAGTGCAACCCTGCCTCAAAAAACTAGGGCCGGGAGTTTGACTCAGTGGCTTAAGCGCTTGCCCTGGCAGGTGCAAGGTTGTGAGTTCAATCCCCAGTGCCGCAAAAAAATAAAAATAAAAATAATAAAACCCTGCTCATACCCTGAGGACCATTTTACACACAAACACTAGGAAAACAACTGTCAATTAATATTGGAATAAGATAAGTTCAACATATGCTAATGAGTGGGCAACCTGTCTTCCAGAGTCAGTTAGACAGTGGTTCAGCAAAAATACGTGTGTGTGTGTGTGTTCATATGTACATACGTGTGTGTGCATGTGCATGTGTGTATGTGTGTGCAAACATGCATTGTGTGTGTGCCTGTGCCTGCGTGTGCATGCACGTGTGTGTGTATTCTCACAGCGTGTCCAGTATCACAAGGACACAGGCTGTGTGTGCTGCCCACCTTGGTTCTTGACTCTCTGACATCACACTCTTAGGTTGAGCTTCATTCTCATGGTAAGGAAAGTCCTTAATTATTAAATGTGTGCGAAACAAAGTACAAACAGCACAACTTAATTATTCTCCTTCTGAACCACGGGCCATAACTCTTAGTTTCTGTCAAAGCAGTTCTGACACAAACTTTTTCCTCAGAGTCATCTGCAAAGAATTGAAATGACGATTCCTTCGATGTTTGCTTTCCAAAATTCCCTGCTCTGTTTTCTCTTTGAAATTCAAAATTAGTAATGTACCATTCTGCAAATATATACTGCCTTTCTCCATAAAGCCCAACTGGCCAAACAGAAACGTTTCCCTTTGGGTCCAGGAAACAGTATATTGTGATTAAATCAGCTGGAGCAGCCCGGTTCTGCATGTTTTATATGGCAGAGCTGTGACTTTCTAGCAGATGGCTTTGACATTCTTAGACTCAGGCAAGCCGAGTTTGCCAACCTCTGCTAAAAATCTTTAAGATGTTTGCTTTGGAAGAAATCGCCACACAATGGGAAAAGAACCATATGCGGTGCCTTATCATTGAGGGAAAATATTCATTAAAAAATTGGACTCCATTCCGGGCTGTTTTGTGTGACTGGGCTGCAGGTCCAAAGGGCCACAGCCCTCGTTAGGACACGGCGAGTGTCTGCTTCTCGTTACCCAGCCGCGCGGCCGCCCCTCGATCCCAGCCCTGCATCTGGGTGCACGCACCCTGTGACTCAGTACAATAACAGGAACTCCACGCTGCTATGGCTGAAATCAGCCAGCTTGGGACTGGGCGGCTGTTTCGATAGTCATGGCTCCACCTCTAATTTGCTGCCTGGTCTGAAGTCATCTGTAAAACAGTCGGCCCCAAACAGATACTGTATATTTTGGGAAGGTTTTTAAAGTGTTGCTGCAGGCCAGGAATTTAACTAACGCCTTTCTCTGCATTAACTCTCTTCGTCCTCCCAAACTCCGAGGTGCTGAACCCTTCTCGAATCTGCCTTAGCGAAGTTAAGACTTTACTCTCTCTAACCAAGGCCGAGCCAGCTCCAGGGTCAAGGGTAGTGTCCACAGTGGTCATTGTTGCTGGGAGTCCTGCAGAGGGAAAGGACCAGGCTGACCAGCCACACAGCCAACCTCACCGCTGTGTGCATGTGGGTCTGGTCCGTCACCCCCACGTGGGACAGATGGGGCTCTGTGCAGAGCCGAGGTGCACAGGGTGAGGGCCACGGTACAGATTGGGCTCAGGCAGCCCAGCTACCAACGTGCCCGCATTGACACTTGTGCTGACCAACAGCCGGACCTGCGGCCTCAATCCTTCCTTTTTCTCCCTACGTTGGTGCTGGATTTCACAATAACTTTAATATTTTCTTTAACTTTAATATTTTTACAACCAAAAAGCATCATTCGTCTGAAATGCAGACGTGACTACCCGTCTTGTGTTTTCACTTGTTGCACTCCACTGACCCTGACCCGTGGACAGTGCTACAGGGTTTGTGGATGACAGAGAGGCCCACACCAGGGTCAGTGCTGCCCTCACCATTCCTGGAGTCCAGCGTGGATCCCAGCTCGTCACACTCCTATAGAGCCTCAGAGACCTGGTCCCCTGGCCATCACCCGGTCCCCACACAGGTGTCACCTCTCCATGAGGCCTCCCCAGCCCACACTGCCTGGCCCGGCCTGTGCTGTGGTTTGATTTTATCCCCTGCAGTGCTGTGTTGGAGCCCAGACAGGAAGACAGCACTGTAAAGAGGGCTGAAAGCCCAGGGCTCCATGGCAGGGACAGGTACAGTTGCTGGGGTGGCTCCCGGGAGGACGAGGAGCTGAGCCCGTGTCCTTCTTGCACCCACACTCTCGCCCTTCCTCCCTCGGCCGCCCATCACACAGCAGGAACCTCCCCTAGATGTGCCCCTCGACCTTGGACTTCTGCCTGCAGGACGAGGTGAAATCAACCTCTGCTCTGTGTAAATGCCCAAGTCCCGGCGTCCTGTGATCCCAGCACGACGGGTAGACGCGCTCATCGCCCCACTCTAGCTTCCCAGCCTGACTCCGGCTACGTGTGTTCAGCACTCATGCGGGGAAAGCAGGTCTGGACCACCATGGACACCTGGATGGCCAGCACCACACATGGGTGATCTCCAGCAGCTGTACAGCGTGCTGTTCCCCAAGAGCCTGGCGCTCTGTGGTACACTGAGAACAGCTCTGTGCCAAAAGTCTTACCAGCCTCCCTTCCAGAGACAAAACACCTCCACACGGCCAGGCCCCTCCCAGACCCTCCGACCCCCACCCAGGGCGAGGTCCATTTCTCTTCCTCCTGCCTGGCCCCACTCCTCGGCCACACAGACACAGTTCTGCCCACATCTCTGTTATCTCCCAGGCCAGGCTAGGTTTACACAGGGCAGAGACCCTTTGCTGACCCTGGTGTGAGAAATGCACAGTAAGAAACACCAACTCTATCGTGTGGGTTGCGTGTGCCCAGCTTCCAAAAGCTCCTGGAGTCTCAGCCTAGGCCAGGCCACCCAGGTCAGCTCCTGGTGGACAGAGGCCTCTGCAGATCCCGCACACAGGCCCGGGGCAGGGAGCAGGAGGCGGGGCAGAGGCTGGAGCTGCAATTCCCCTATGGTGGTGTAAATCTTTCTGGGTGCCACTGGCCTGCAACTCCACCCTAGGGCACAACAATAATCAGAAGAAAGTGACACCACGGCCTGGATCTTTTCCAGGACATCTGACTGGTGTCCCCCGGTCTGGCGTCTCAGTGTGTCACCGTCCCTGAAGTACAGACAAGCAAACCCCAGCCTTGGTGTCTGTTCTTCCAGTCCCTGCTCATAGATCCTCACTCAGAGGACAAGAATCTGCCCAGTCCCTGTGATTCCAGGACACTAAGGAAGAGACAGCCTTCGAAAAGGATGTTCTGTTTGCTCTGTTTTCCTCTAGGAGAAGAAACTACAACAAGAGGGAGAAGCGCTCAGAGACCAGGGATTCTTCAAGACGATACGATTAAGGCACTCACAGCAGCCCTGCATGGCGTCACTCTGGGAGGCTGAGTGGTCTCCCCAAAGGACAGTCACCTCTTGGGGAGCCAGCGTGGAGGAAACCCAGTCAGCACAGTCATGGGCCATCGAGTCACATGTCCTGGCATTGTCCATACTCGCTCGCATGGTGATGACAGTGTTGCTTCCAGAAAACCAGGCTTCTCCAGAGAAGAACACGTCAGATATATATAGATGTGGAGAGAGATTTACTGTGGGAATCGGCTCATGTGCTTGGGGGCTGGGAGGTCCCACGATCTGCTGTCAGGCCTGGTGGTTTGGGAGTCTGTGGAGTGACTCCGTCTGGTTCGCAGGCATCTGGACTTGGATGAAATCAGGAGACGGACATCCCCGCTTGAGAAGAGAAAGAATTTGCAATCCTCACACTTTTCTGTCCACCTGAGTTCTCGACAGGTTGGGTGGCACCTCCTCGTGGCAGGGAGGTTCCTCCCTCCTCTGTCTGCTGACCGGCCTGCTGACCTCCCCTGGAAACCCAGAAGTAGTACTGATCAGCCACTGGGCATCCGCTGCCCAGGCCAGCGACATAACATCAGCAGTGCAGACCAGTGCAGGTGCAGAACTTCGCCTAACACAGCCCCACTCAGTATGGAGGAGGGCGAGAGACGCAGCCTGGGTCTTCCTGGAAAGCCAAAGCCTTTCTTTCCTGATGCAAGGCTGTGACTTTTCCCAAAGCTTCTCCCCCTTGTGACATCTGTCCGTGGGTTCCATCACCTCGCCAGCCACATCAGAGGTGCGGACAACAGGCCCGGGACCTGTCCCAGCCTCAGTGCTTCCCTCCTAAGACACAGACCTGTCACATTCAATGTGTGGCCACATTCCATTCTAGTGACACATGCTTGGAAGGACAGGTTCTATGCACAATAAAGTGGAATCTCATCACCACATCTGGAGTCAAGGAGGAAAATTACCTTAATTAAATGCAGCAAGGCCCAGATTGCCTGCTGCTCTCTGAGGAGTAAACCCGACACTC
>RJWM01006245.1:58215-85823 GCA_004363535.1 Dasyprocta punctata | reverse complement strand
AAAAAATTCCCCTGTACTGAATATGTACACTTTTTGTTTTCAAATACACATACTTTCCCCCCTAAACAATACTGTGTATCAAGTATGGACATCACATTCATACTTTATGAGGTATTATATGTAAGCTAGAGATTATTCAAAGTATACAAGAGGATGTGAAAATACTATGCCCCTTTACAAAAAGGACTTGAGCACACTGGCTTCTGGTATCTGCTGGGGTTTCGGGAACCAATGCCCTTGGACACGGAGGGACAATTGGGTCCAGATGTAACACCAAAAGTGGCCTCTCAACAACACAGGAAGTGAGTTGATCACATGACCCTAAATGAAAGAGTAATTGTTTCCTCAGTTCCAGTTATTATCTCCGGGTGCACACACAATCTCTGAAGCTTTAAAGTGTATTGTTATCAAGTGAACTTTGGAAACCTGAAGCACACAAGAGCCCAGGGCCCTAGGCTTTCTCAGGTGTCTTGCAGTGGTGGAAGAGAGAACAGAAGAGACGTTGAACTTCTACCTAAGGGTGTCATTCCATCCACATCTCTCCAGGACAGACTTTACTTGTTAAGGATCACTGAGAAGAGATAAGTAGTTGCCCAGCTCTCTTAAGATGTCTCCCCCTACCTCTCATATAAGGGGGTAGCCCCTGGGTCACAGTTTGGAAGCTACTGTGTGAAGAAGTCCCCCAAACACGCAGTCTGGTACAGAACCTTCTAGCAGGCTGTGAAAGTCTTCTCTGGAGAAGAATTTGGATCCACAGACCTGGTCCCAGCCTGAGAACAAGCAGAACAGGTGGGCTGGTGGGGACCTGAGCCAGCAGCACAACACAGCCTCACCCTGTTCCAGCCCTTTGGGGTTAGTTTTACAATGTATATTTCATTATGTTCTATTGAGAATTATCAGGGGCAAAAATTACTTCTTCAAAAATGAGCAATTTTTCCTATTCCAAGAAAAACTAAATGATGAATTTTAATTTTTGGTGGTTTTCTTTTTTTTTTGCTTTGCGGCACCAGGGATTGAACTCACCACCTCACGTGTGCCAGGGCAGGCGCTTAAGCCACTGAGCCAAACTCCCAGCCCTGGTTTTTTGAGACAGGGTCGCACTATGTAGCTCAGGCCGGCCTTGCACTCACGTTGTAGCCTAAGCGGGCATTGAACTCACAACGCTCCTCCCACCTCAGCCTCCCGAGTGCTGGGATTAAAGGCGTGTGCCACCATGCCCGGCTCAATTTTTGGTGGTTTTCATTTCTAGGATTTTAATGGTTAAAAAAAATTGCTTTTCATAGGTCAAAGAATTCATGGATCTTCAACATCCTCTAGTCATAGTAGCAAGGTTCCCTGGCTCCAGAACTGTAAAACAAACCAACAGAGTCCAGGTCTTTACCACAGAGTCCAGGTCTTTGGTCAGCCTGCACGAACTTGATGCAGCAGTGCGATTCCATCACACATCCCTCATGCGTCACATCTCTGGGCCTGTTCCGCTCGAAGGAGACAACGAAGCACTACAATCATCTGCCCTTCTAGTCTAATCCCTTGGGCTGGGAATAGGTTGGGTCCTGCATCCATATGCAGTATTGTAAGTTTTGCTCAAGTAGAGCAGAAAAAGACTGTCAGGTCTGAAATAAGGGAAAAGTCCATACCCTTGAATTAGTAGGTCGGTCACCTACATACACAATCAATAGCCCCCAAATTCTGGTCATTTCTGTCACACCAACATCAGTTACTAATCTACCCAGCATGTCAATTGTATTCCTACCAAGAAAGGAAAGAGCACTTAATGCACAAAATGACTAAAGAAAGTACAGCTATGCAAGGTCTATAGCCTAAACTGTTGTTAACACCGAAATCCTTCTGTTTTGAGGTCCTTTTAAACATGTCATGTACATTTCTCAGCACGAAACCCAAAAAACAAAAG
This sequence comes from Dasyprocta punctata, assembly GCA_004363535.1. Lineage (NCBI taxonomy): Eukaryota > Metazoa > Chordata > Mammalia > Rodentia > Dasyproctidae > Dasyprocta > Dasyprocta punctata. Next base: position 83,911 of record RJWM01006245.1, on the reverse strand, counting down.
ATTTTTTCAAAATCTTAATAGGAGGGACCTGTTACATGAATTTCAAACTTTTGCTGGTTAAAAATACATTCCTGAGCGGTAACGAAAACACCAAAGGGGCAAAGGACAAGACCAGAGACAATTGTGTGAACCAGAACACCGTTCAGGGAAGTACAAGTGGTAGTCACCTTGTCAAGACAGAAAGTTGGTCTTTATCAAGTAGATGTATATCCAAAATATGGGGCTGGTCAAAGTTGCCTGAGAGATGGTGGGGTTTTCTTTGCAATGGAGAAAGATAATGAGGCCCAGGAATGCAGAGCCTCCTAGGATAAGGCAGCATTTTGTGCTGGCCTCCAGACGCCCAACCCTGCCCCAGCCTTAGGGCATTCCATCCTCACTGCCTTTTCTATGTGTTGTTACCAAACGAAGCAGGCTGGTTATCTGCAATGCACATTTCTGAAGGAAAAAAAAAAAAAAAAAGGAAAAACTCTACTAAGTCACATGGGAAAGTCTTGATGACAGGATCATCCCTCAAACCTTGACAAGGGATTTAAAGAAATCTAGTTCTTTTTACTCAATTTTTTTTTCCCTGGGTTTTTTGAGACAGGGTTTCACTATGCAGTTCAGGTCAGCCTTGAACACCCTCTGTATAGCCCAGGCTGGCCTCAAACTCCAAGTGATCTCCTGCCTTAGCCTCACTCAGCCTCAAGAGTCCTGGGATCACAGGTGTGCACCACCACACCCATCTTATTTATTGAATTTCAAACATTCATCAGGCTCCATGAACCACAGTTCCCAGATTTAGGCATTAATTGTAATTCTGTGAAGGTCAGTGATCAGATATAAAAACGTTTTATGACTTAAAGGCAGAAAACCTAACTAGCTTTCCTAAATCACTGGATCGATAATGTCAGGGCACCCGGCACTGAGCCAGGTGTGTGAGGGGCCTACCTCTCAAACCTGACTGCACACTGGAATCCTGGGGGAAGCTTTAAAACACTGGTCCACCGAAGCTCACCCCAGAGATTCTGACTGCACAGGGAATATGGCCCTGGCATCAGTTACTTTAATAAAGATGGTAAGTCTAACGTATGACAAACTTTGAGAACCACTGTAGGAAACAAACATAAAAAGTGGAGGAAACTCCAATGTCCATCAATTGGTGATGGGCAGATAAATAAAGCATGACTTATCCACATAATGGAATATTCTTCAGTAATTAATAATATTTTTAAAGGCCATTAAAGTGAATCGTCCCAGTAATAGGGAAAAATAAGAGACATGCACAAAGTGATCTGATATCCTTTTCCAACTCAATCATTTTTTCTTTTTCAGAGGCTAGATCTTGTCAGCGTAGTGCTGACTCTACAGGTCTCAAAGTTGCAATCTCTACGCTTATGAAAAAGGAATGACTACTCTTTATTGCCAAGGGGTTTCTACTAAAGTTTTCAGAACATGGGCTGTTGATGGACTGTAATGACACTCAAGGGTCCAGAGGTTCTCTGAAAGATGGATTTGGTGCTCTAGATCCTACTTAGGCCCTGATTTGCCTTCACTACTAACACAGTCTGGAGCAAATAAATGTACATGCTACTATACACAGAGACTTTGAAACAGGAGAGTTTCAATACACAAGCGCTATAGTACATAAGCATAAAAATGATCCATTAAAAGTACTTCCTACCCACAGAGTTCTTAAAATTCTTAATGCAAAGTAACTAAAAGGTGCTCATTGTGGTAGATGCCGAAACACAGAAATGTCCAATTGTAGGGCTGGATTTTTTGTGGTTTTTTTTTGGTTTTTTTTGGTCTTTTTGAGACAGGGTCTCACTAAGCAGTTCAGGCTGGACTTAAGCTCACTTTGTAGCTCAGAGCTGGTCTCAAACTCACAATGACCCTTCTGCCTCAGCCTGCTCAGTGTTTAGGGCAGAATTTTAATAGTTGTTTTGCTTTTGTTGGGGGAAGTTAGTTGTTTGGGAATGTAAATATTATATATGTGAACATATTTTTGCTTTCATTTTCAGAAAACATACCATCATTAATTGAAGGAGTCGTGATCTATACCAGTGGTGGTGAACCTATGGCACATACATCACTAAAAGATGTTAATGTATGAGCTGTTTTCTAAACTAAAACCTCAGTGTTCAGGTTGAATTGCAGTGTTGGTGCTTTTCAGTTAAGTAAGTGGGTTTTGGGTTGCAGTTTGGGCATCATCACTGGTCTATACCTTATTAACACTTAATTGTAGTGAACTTAAATACTTTCTGACACATAGGTAAATTACTACAGCTAGTAAACATGCCTCCTCTACCTTGGTGTCCAAAAGATCTTTGTCAAGTTTCAAAAGCAGCAGAGCCAGATAATCAAATGCCAACTCTAGGCAAATCATCGATCAGATCCTAAAAGTTCTGTAGCATGCTTAACTCAGACAAATCAGATAATAATTCTGAAAATAATTTAACAGTGAGGACTAAGAAGTAACGGTGTTTTTTTTTTGAAACCCACTTTTCTCAAAGCTTCAAGTAAACTTCAATTGGATAGACTTGAAGACTTATGTTTGTTTCAATGCCAAAATGGAGCATTGGTGTTAGATTTGAATCAAGAGATTTCTGCCAGCTGTTTTTAACTCAGACTCTCCCCTTTTCTACACCCTTTCCTTCAACTCAGTTTAACCCTGCTCCTCATATCCCTTCTTCATCATCTCCTTACTACCAAACTTATTTCTGATCACTACTTCAAAAATAAAGAGCCGATGGAACAGGAGAACATACCAAATCAGACTCCCATAGCTATGAGATTTAAGAAAAAAGGACAACAGGGAAAATGGGAGGCAAAATATCGAACACCAATGAACAGCAGTCCTACCTCTCTAAATCGAAACCCATCTCTGCTTCTGTGCTGCAGGGGGCAGGGTGGGGGTCACAGCAATTCCACCAGTGGCCTCTACTCACCCTCCTGTTCTTCAACGAGGTCCGCTCCCCCTCAGTGTAACAGGTCAGTAAACACCCCAGCAAGCTGGAAAGGTGCAGATGCTCATCTTTCTCATTCGTGGTCTCCTTCTCCCAGTTCTTCTCATTCTATCCACTTATTAAAAGTGAGCTTTTCCTCCAGCTTAAAGTTTAACTAGTCTTGAAGTGGTAATTCTTGAGCCCCCAGGCTCAGATTACTTAGGTTTGAATCCTACCTCCGCCACTCAACAACTGGGTCACCTTGGAGGGCTTTTGGCCTCTCTCTTTGCCTCTGTTCTAACCTGGAAACAGCAGATAATAGTATTTCACAGGGGTTGCTGTGAAATTATGCATGCAAGGCAATTGTCATATTGCCTGGCACCACAGAGAGGTACCCAATAATTTATCCTTTATCACTTTATCGCCAAATTCTTCCTTCACACTGAAAAGTTAAACCAAGATCAAGGAAAATTAAAGAGGAAGTGCTACTTACACAAATGTATCCAGTAAGGACACTAAATGTATCCAATATAGGCAGAGACAATAAAATGTGCCTATAGTCCACAGGGCTCCTTTTCTCCTGCAGCTTTGTCAAGGATACATTATCCTGAGTAAAAAGAAGTATTAAGAAAAACTATGCATTCCGGACACCTCTCTTCCTAGTAACCCTGAGGACAGAGGTTTTGTTTCCCCAGCATTGTTTTTAAAGACACAAGTCAACAAGGAGAAATTTCAAAAAGGCCCAAGTTATTTTTTAATACAGAGACTGACGCGAGCTGTTCATTCATCCTTCTACATGCTGCTTCCACAATGTCTCAGGAGGTTTCCCATAGATCTAAAAAATCTAAAAAGTCAGGTTGTTCTTGCTTCACATGCACTCAAGAGATCAGAGATCTGTCCTATTTTCTTCTGTGTGTTTGATTTTTAAAAATAATCTTATCAGTCTAGTCCCACATCAACTTTATCCTTCATCCAGTAAAGTACTGTACTTTATCTCTCCAAGACACCCTTGGAAAGGGTAATAATGGATGGCGCTCTCCACCTGAGGGGGACACAGAATCTTAGGCTCTCCTTACTATTCTGCTTCCAACACATCCTCTACACAGTGGAAACCTGTATCCTCGTACCTCTTCACACCTGGAGAGTTTATTTTGACCTTTTGTTCGAATCTCTGATTCTTCAAATCTTCCTGGACTACATACAGATCACGATCTTAACATGAATCACAGTTATAGACACAAAACTGATTTTAAGTTTTACTCCATTTTTTTACTCCTCAAATATGCAAACTGATGTCTAACTAGGAAGGCGGAAAATCAGTAATATTTATGAAACATAAATGAAAACCGCAACATTTAAGAGGAATTTTTTTATGCATTTTTGTAAAGAATGCTGTATTACACAGTAAAGAGGGAAAAACCTAAAAACTACGGTTCATTTACATTATATATCCTTTAAACAAGCATTCCTATAGATTACTACTGAACAGCTGAAAATCAAAAAATACAATTTATTTTTTCATACTAATGAGAACCAGAATACAATTCTAGCCATTTCTGGAGAAAAGTTCAAGAAAAATAAGGAGGAAAAGCACAAGTAATACATTGTCAGTAACTTAAAACCTTACATTAGATCTTTAGGATCAGTTACATTTAAGACCATAAACCTATTTACCTTCATATCAAATTACACATTTTCTTGAACTACATTTTTTAAAACGCTGCTACAAAATAAAATTGGTAATATAAATATCTACTTTAAAAGTCCCTACAAAGTGAACAGAAACTTTAGTTTTATACATTTCACAAAATGTATTAAGAAACTGTTATGAAACTCGAGTGTCCCACCCTCTGCCCTTACAAGGAGGATTACATGGTAAGGAACTGAAGAGGCAAATTTGCCAACAGAAAAGGAAAAATATAGAAAGGACCCAAGGGGAAAATAACTGAAAGCAAAAAAAACTCAGCAATACCCTAAAAGCAGTAAAAATTCTAATCTACACTCGCAACTCTTACCCTTGACAGCACAGAACAGAGTATCCTGCCTTATACATTTTGACTTGCAATTCTGAAACGCTAAATCCAAAGACAAAGCCGCCCTGGGGAAAATAACAATTGCGCAACAGATCAACAGCTCCAACTTGTCCCTTGGCCCCAGCGCGGGGAGGCTCGCACGCTATAAGCAGGAAAGGGCCAACTGAGGGCCGCCGTGACAGCCAACCGGCCGCTGTCACTGAGGCCAAGGCTACGCACGCGGCGCGCGCCACCGGGACGCAGCGCTCCAGGAACCAGTGTCCCCGGGCGAGGCCGACTCGGACCCCAAGTCCGCAGCGTGGCCCGCGCTCCCTGCGGCGAGGGGTCCGGACCTGGGAGCGCGCGGGGCTCGGCCGGCGCCGCACGTCGAGGCGTCAGAGCGCACGGGGCGCTCGGAGACTTCCTCCCCCGCCCCCCGGAGCGCTGGCTCGCCGGGATCAGAGCGCGATCGATCCGCAGGGCTCGCCGGTCTCGCACAGCGCGCGCACAGACGGCCGGTGGGGAGAGCGCACGACCCCGCAGCCCGCGCTCGCAGAGATCGAGGAGCCACGCGTGCGGAGCGGGAGTGCGGGTCTCGGAGCGCAGTGGGCCTCAACTCCCCCGAGAGCGGCCCCGTGACTAGGCACATTTTTGCCGGCTCCGAGTCTGGGGCGCCGCGCAGCCCCGGAAAGGGCCGGCCCGCGCCGGCTCAGACACTGGCGTCCGCCCCCTCCATCCCCGCCGCCCAGGGGCCGCTCCGACTCGGGGTCAGGGGGCGCGGGGAGCCGCTTCCTCGCCCCACGCCGGCGCGGCGCCCGGCCCTCCCGCACACCCCCTGGCCGCCTCAGGAGCCACGGGCGCGCCGACTGACGGTCGGGCCGCCCGCGCCGTCCCGAGTCCCCGCCGCTCCTCCCGGGCTCGGCCTGGGCAAGCGCGGCGGCCTCCGGGCCCGCCCGCCGGTCCCGCTCCGGGCCGCGGTCCCCTCACACCCTGCCCGCGTCCCGGCACCACCGCGGGCCCGCAGGACCGGGCAGCACCTGCTGGGACGGCAGTCCCGGCGGCGACAGCTCCAGGTCCATCATGCTCCCCGACGGCGACCCTGTCCCGGCTGTTGCCTGCCGAGGCGCCGGGCGCGCGGAGCGGGGCTGCTGGCGGCCGCGGCGGCACCTCCGGATTCCCGGGTCTAGTAGTTCGTCCGCCCGGGCTGAGTCGCCGGCCAGGCTCCGGGCCGCCCCGCCCCGGCCCCAGGGCGTGGTCAGCCCCGGGCCCCGCCTTCCCGGGCGGCCGGGCCCGGCTTCCCGGAGACGCCGCCGCGCCCGCCCCGCTGACGCAAGGAACCGCGGTGTTGGGGTGCGGGTGCGGCGGGCTGGGGCTCCGGGGGCGGCCCGGGCCCCCGAGGGCAGACCCTCGGTTCCCGATCCCGGCGCTTGGCTTGCCCTCCCCCGCCCAGCAGGGCGAGATTAGGAGTTGTTTGCCCAAGGTCGCTCGACCCGGGCCCTTTGCAACAGTTTAAACAGTAGAGCAAACAGCCTCCAGAGCCGGCGGGGCGCCGGTGGGGCGCTGCGCCTCCCGGTTTGGGCCGGTGGAGCCTCCGCCGCTTTATCTCGTCCCCCAGCGCAGAACGGCGCCAGCCCGGGGCCGAGGAGGCGGGGGCGAGGCTCGAGACCCAAGCGGTGCGAGCCGCCAGCTGCCCTCTGGCCCTCGGGCCCCTCTGGACTGGAGCCGGAGGGCGCTGCCTGGGGGACCTGGGCCACGCCGGGAGCTCGTGCTCGCCGTCACCCCGAGCGCCCTCCGGCCGCGTCCCGAGCACGGGGCAGAGCGGAGCTGCGCTTCCAGCCCCCGGCGGCGACCTTCCCATCCCGTAGCGGTCACGAATGTCCACAGGTCAGCGTACTCGAGATACAGTAGAAAAGAACACGGTCCAAAGTGGTCTGTGTAGGATGGGCCCGCTTTGTAAAGACGTCGAGGAAAAAAAATTGGATGGCATCTAATATATGAATAGTTGTAAAATGGTGAATGATTTTTATTTTTCTCCTTGTGACTTTAGTATGTCGTAAATCTACAGTGACTATTTTCGTCTTTTAAAACATATTTAAAAATCATTTCTACCAGTTGAGGGGGGGCGGGTTCTCAGGGGTGTGTGTGGGGGGAATATATACAAATAAAAATATCATTGCTCACAGAAAACTTCAAGTATTTGAAAGCAGGAATATTTTGAACTTAGAACTAATTTAAGAAGACTAGATAGATGGATTTTTTTTTCTTGTAATGCAGTAACAAACTCTCTAGCAAACCTAGTTGGCATTTTCAAACTTCTTGACATTATTCAAAACCAGGTGAGGCAGATAGTACCAAGCAGTGGCTTTACTATTTCATTCTAAAACCAGCATGTGAGGGTGCCTGGCTAGAGCAAATCAACACCCCTAACTGGAAAAAAAAAAAAAAAAAAAAAAACTATGAATTTACTTTCTCTTGGTTGCATAACTTGATACTCGCAGGATTTGTGTGTAAATTTATATGCTCAAGTATTCTTTGAGATAAGTGAAGCCTAAATTACTTGTAATCGAAGCAAGCTTATTCAAATTGAATTAAACCTTTTCACCTGTTAATTGAGACTTCTGAAAAATGATCTGACACTGAAAATAAGCCTGGGAGAAATTTACAAAGAACCTAACACCAAGGAAGCAGACATATAAAATGATATTTCTGTCAAAGGAGGAGACTGTAAAGTTAACAATTTAGGTTACTTATTAAAACTACTACTTCAGAGTAGGTAGAGGATGATCCCAAAGTCCTTTCTGAACAACATAGTTAATACCCTGGAGTTTGTAAAGCATTTTGTATTTCCTTGTTAAGCAACAAAGTTTCCAGAGGGTTTAGATTGAATTACTTTTACAAAACTACGATTTGCTGGGAGTAATATTATTTCAGGCACCTCGGAGTGCATATTTCTGGAGGGAGGAGAGTAATATGATAGGAGTCTAAACATGTTAAAGAAAGGAAAAATAAGCTCTAAAAGAAAGCTGGTGTTGAATGGTGGTTCAGGACAAGAAAAGAGGACACCTGCCTCAGACCACCCATGTCAAGGAATCTGTGCACACCTAGAATTGCGACTGGCTTTCCTTGAGAACCCACGCCCTTGTCTTGCTCTGTAAACTTGCACATGGAGCTGTGGGGGTGCAGGGACTGTATGTTATGAAGTGTCAGAGGAGTAGGAACTAGGAGGTGCTGGTTTTGCTGTCCTCTTTCAGTGCTAGGGAAGCCTACTTACTGACGGGCTTTAGCTAATTGTTTTTCCCCCCAGTTGGTTTCACTGACCCTTGCGTATTTTCATTAATGTCCACAGTCATTGCCCCCTTTAAAAAGATAGCCCTCCATGTGTTTGCGGTGTGTAAGAATTGTGATGCTTGGTTCCAGCGTCTCACAAAAGCAGGCATCTTCCAGGAAATGCACAAAGTTTAGGGAATGGCGATGCATCGATTTGTTGTTACACTTTTTCTTGTGCTAATCTGTCCAACTGCAAGACTCAAGAAAGTACCAGCTATTTCAAAATCCTCCGCCTCTTCTAGCCTTCTTCCTCTTACTACCACTTCCTCTCACTTATATTCCATGCTGAAGCTAGTAAATAGTCAGACTCTTTTGGAATTAGTTCAACATACAGGGTAGCAAGTTTTCAAAGACAAACCACCTTCCGGATGCCGAAGCCCAGGTGTAATCCCCTACGTTGAGTCAAGGCTGGCCCTGAGACTTGTTTAACATGTAGAAGGACAAAAATGCCACAATACCAGGTCGCAGCCTAAGCCTGAAAAAGTCCTGATGGCTTTCAGTTGCATAATCTTGGAAGTCAGGTATCATGTTAAAAGTCTGACTACCTTGATGGAAAGAAAAGCCATATATGATGAAACTTAAGTAGAGAGAAAAGCTATGTGAACTCAGACACCAGGTACATGAATGAAGAGACCATCTTAGACGGTCAAACCCCAGAGGATTTCAGCCCAGCTGCCATCACACTGCAAGCACAGAAGAAAAATTGCAAAGAAGACAGTGTAAAACCCAGTTGCCCAAAGAACTGTGGGAGATTATGATTAGTAAGTTATATTTACAATTCGGGGGTGATTTGTTTCACAGCAGTAGATAAGCAAAATATCATCCATTGAATATCAAAAGTGAGATGTCTTCTGGCTTTTTATTTGTTAACCACCACTAAGCATAAAAATGACAATATTTTGTGATTTAATAGTCTCAGACCCTCTGAGTCAATTCTTTCTTCAGACAAGATTGGGCGCATGTAGGGTGGTATGGCCATAGACAGTCATTCTTTTTTTCAAAGGGTGGAGAGCAATATAAGAAATGAGGAAGTATTTTTCCTACTATATATGTAGTGTTTGTTGCCGTAGTTTTATACCATTAGATAGATTGTGGTGAGATAGTGTCCTTATTCAAAGACCCTAAAGAGCACAGGCATTTCCTCAGTTCAGTAAATGGTGGTATAAATGCATACTGAGGTTCTGACCCTAACATGACCTCATTTATACCAGTTATATAAGATGCTTGCTGAAGAGCTGAGGAGGGAATTCGAGCTTAAACAGCAGCCTGCCCTGTGGATAAACTGAACTCCAGTCCAACAGTGTTCAAAATATTTGGTGTCTTAAGTTCAAAACACCCATGACCTTGGTTTCCTGGTCTACACACCCTGCTATGGAAAGTAGGGCTACATAGAGCTGTTATATGTACAAAGCCAGTTTTAACGTAAGAGGGTTTCCTGTTCACGACAAACTCAGTGCCCTGGAGGAACAGCAGTGCAATGAGTTAAGAAGCAAGTTTGAAAGAGTTCTTTTCTATTGCAGGTGTTAATATCAATAAAAATACATATGAATGGGAAAAATACTGAATGTGTACACTCCAAAATGTTAGCTATTATTAATTACCTGAAGACCAATCATTTTGTTTGTCTCACTTTTGTCTGTCTATATTTTATAAATAAATATATATTACTTTTAGAAGGAGGAGGAGGAGGAAGAGGAGCAAAAGAAGAGGAGGAAGAAAAGGCGAGGTGAAGTGTGGGGTGAGGGGAACAGTTTTTCACTGGGCCTCTGGGTCTGTTTTATTTTCAGATTGAATTTTAGTTGGGCATGGTGCTGCGTGCCTGTAATCCCAGCACTTGGGAGGCTGAGGCAGGAAGATTGCCACAAGTTTGAGGCCAGCTTGGGCTACAAAGTGAGATCCTGTCCCAAAAATAAATAAATAAATAAATATCAAACTGAATTTTAACCACAAGTTTTGCAAATCTTTCCATCCATATTTACTGGAGTGGAGACTGGAGAATTCTACCACCTCTTTAACTGTGGTTGTGGAAATGGCCTAAAGATCCTTTTCTCGTTCAATTTGCTGCTGTATTTGCAAAGTTTCACTCAGAAGAATAGGAGTTTGCAGACAAAGATGAAATTTTATGAGCAGAGACTAAGAATTGCAGCTTTGAAGAGATAGGCAAAGTTGCCCGTCTATGTATAACACTGCTAGTTAAGAAAAATAAAGAAAATACAGAAAAACACTTAGCCCTAGAACTATGTCAACAAGACTGATTTGAAATATCAGTGATAGGGGTAGGATATGAAATACTTTCACTCTCATCTTTGTATTTGTCTATATTGTTCTTCATAGAAACTTTAGGGTTGAGAGAAAATAAAATTTTATTTTGGACAAAAAGCAGGATGCACTGAATGAAAGAGAAGAGCGTTTCATAAACAGGCCTTACAGATAAAGTATGTAGCATTCTAGAAGGGTGGAAAGTGAAAAGGGAAAGTAACGTTTGCTATGGTATTTGTCTTCTGGAATTTTTTTATATTTTATTACACGGACTTTCACTTTGCCTTGGAGTAATGTTAGAACCAAAAGGGACTTTAACCATTGTCTGGTCCACAGATGAGAAGCAATTTTCCTTTTGGTTTTCAACTCTGCTCTATAGATAGTGGCTGTCTACAATGCTTGCTGAGGAGTATTAAAAAAGCAGCCTCTGAGTTTGGTAGAAAAAGTGCAGTGGTTGATGAATAATGTCTGCCACCGGCACAGAATTACCGGGACTGGTGAAACTTAACAGCTGTCTTCCCAGCCCATCTAGTTCAACCTTCTTCTTTTACATTTGAGAGAAACAAGGGGTCAGGTGGTTACCAATGGTCACAGAGGTGGTTATTAACAGGGCCAGAAATAGAATAACATTTCCTGACTCCTGGTATTACATTCTTCCCACATAACAACTTGAGTTGCACTTTTGAGGTCAAATCTTGTCCTGAACCACACTAAAAGATCAGGTATAAATTTTAATTACATATTATAGCAGTATTTTTGGAAGAGATTAATAAACCAGTTTATTAGTGATAATACTTATTGTATATTTTGTAGATATTTCATGTAAATCCAAGAGATATGATTTTACTTAATGTTATAAATCAGCAAGTTCAAGGCCAGGCATGGTGCCCATAGTTCCAACACTCTGGAGGCTGAGGCAGGAGGATTGCCATGAGTTCGAGGCCCACCTGGGCTACATGGTAAATTTGAGGGCAACCTGAACTACATAGCAAGACTCTATCTTGAAAAACCAGAAGCAAACAAAGAAAGCTCAAGAAATTGCTATCTGAAAATGGCTGGTTTCAAAGTCCAAATTTAGTCCACTCCAGGTCAGGTCTCTGTAGTAATCTGTTGGCTTATGTTGTATTTACTGAGAGTATGACAGAGCTCCCTCAAGATTACATTTTTCCACATTGTTTTTAATTAATTCCCTATGGACAGAAAAGTATTTTTCACTGGAGGGAAAACTTGCAAACAAATATGAGAACAGGATTTCTGCATTAAGAATTGAAAAGAGAAAGTCAGGGAGAAAGTAATCTTTTTTTCTTGCAACTTTAGCCTCTTCAACCTAATGGCAGGGTTTATATCTTTCTCTTTTAATAAAAGGGTCTAGATCAGGATACAAAATATACTGACAAGACTATAAGTTATTGGAACCCTTTCACTTCTTCCAATAAGTTAAATTTCTTTAGCTGTATACTTCCAAAAAGCCTAAACTACAGGTAAACCTTAATAGTCTATATCTAGTCCTCCCTAGTGGTAAGATCCGGGTAACCGTTCATCATGTTTCCCTTCTTGTAATCAAATATGGAACATTTCAGTCTCAGACTCATAAACAAAAAATTTTTATGTTGGTAAACTTATTAATTCACTTGCCTTTTTTTTCTTTTGCCTGCTAACATTTATTGTGCATGTATTGTGTATCCTAGCCATAATTTTTATATCCTTTATTACTCTGTAATTATATGAGGGCTATGAATAGCAACAACAACCAGAAACAAAAACAACAGATATTTATTGATTGCTAGGGATCTTGTACTTTATATGAATTAGTTTACTTAATTCTCTCAGGAAACCAAAGTCAAATTATTACCCCCACTTTAGAAATGAGTAAACAGCCGAGCGTGCTCGCCTGTAGTCCCAGCACTCTGCAGGCTAAGGCAGCGGGAGAAATCACCACGCCAGCCTGGGCTGTATAGTGAGTTCAAGGCCAGGCTGACCAAACTACATAGCCAGACCCTGTCTTAAAAAAAAAAAAAAGAGGAAGAAAGAAAGAAGACCAAGAACTGAAGAGTCTAGATAATTCTATGTTGAAACTGTGCTAATTAAGCCAGTAACTTTAAAGTTCTTAACTGTGAACATATGCTATGTCCCATGGTGTTTTAAACAATCACGAGGGTTAGTTAGATTTGGATAGAAATGATTTGCAGTATTTGGCCAAAAGTCATGCAAGCATTTTGTTAGTCATTTAAAAAACAACAATTGAATTCTTAGTGAAGATCACCATGCTTGGGGTTTGAGGGCAGATGAAGTTGAGAAGTTGAGTTGAATATGGGTTCTGCCTTCAGGTCCTTTAGTGCAATATTAAAGCATCACTGTTGCCTAAAGCAAGCAAGCACCAAAGAAGCAGGCCATTGTCGGATCCAGTCTAATGGCAGGGGACCAGGGTTTTCTGTTTTCATTTCATGTAGAATCAACACAGTTTTTTATTTTTTTATTTTTTAGTGTGTGTGTGTGTGCGTGTGTGTAGGGTGGTAGGGGAACTAGGAATAACACCCAGGGCCTCATATGTTCTAGGCAAATTATTTTCCTTAAGGAAAGAACCCCAGCTTTATTGAGGTATAAGTGACCATAAAGGAGACATATTTAAACCCCAGCTTTATTGAGGTATAAGTGACCATAAAGGAGACGTATTTAAAGTATACAATTTGATAAGCACATCACCACAAGATAATGAACATATTCACCACTCCCAGAAATTTCCTTTTGCCTCTATTTTAATGCTGCTGCTGCCTCTGCCTCATTTTCCGTCCCTAGGTAACCACTGATCTAGTTGCCATAAGATTAGTTTGCATATTGTGGGATATCATAATGGAATCATACAGTGCCCACTTTTAAAAAATTTGACTTCTTGGGCCGGGGATTTAGTTTAACAGCACAAACACCTGTCTGGCAAGTGAGAGGTCATGTATTTGATGCCTGGTACCAAAAAAAATAAATAAAGCAAAAAAAAAAAAAATGGTTTCTTTCAGTCAGCATAATTGAAATTCATCTACACTGTTGCATGAATGGATAATTAACTCCTTCTCATAGTTAAGTAGTACTCCATTGTGTGACTATATCAGAATTTGTTTATCCATTCACGTATCATTAGGCATTGGGTTGTTTCCATTTTTAGCTGTTACAAGTAAAACTTTTAAACATTCAATTATGTGTCTATTATTATTCCCATCAACAATTTATTGAGTTCAGGTTCTTCCCCAAAGGGGATCCATTTCAAATTATATAAATATATATACATATATATATATAATATATGTAATATATATTATATATATATACTTTTATGAAGTGTATATATACTTTAAAAGTTTGTATATATATATATATATATATATATATATATATATATACTCTTTAATTTTTTTTTGTACCAGGGATCAAACTCATGACCTCCAGCTTGCCAGGCAGGCTCTGTGCCACTGAGCTATATCCCTGGCTACATATACTTTTTTTTTTTGGTACCAGAGATCAAACTCACAATCTTGTGCTTGGCAGGCAGGCGCTTAGGCCACTAAGCTAGATCCCTGGCCCTATTTTTTTTGAGACAGGGTCTCACTATGTGGTTCAGACTGGTCTCGAACTCACAATGATCCTCCTGCCTCAGCTTCCTGAGTGCTGGGATTAAAGGTGTGCACCACCATGCCCAGCTACATATACTTTTTTTCTTTTTTTTTTCGGCACCGGGGATTGAACTCACAACCTCGCGCCTGCCAGACAGGCGCTTAAGTCACTGAGCCAAACTCTCGGCCCTGGTTTTTTGAAGCAGGGTCGCACTCTGTAGCTCAGGCTGGTCTCGAACTCACAATGTGCCTGCTACCTCAGCCTCCCGAGTGCTGGGATTAAAGGTGTGCGCCACTAGGCCCGGCTACATACACTTTTTTTTTTTTTTGGTGGCACCGGGGATCGAGCTCACAACCTGAGCCAAACTCCCGGCCCTGGTTTTTTGAGGCAGAGTCGCACTGTGTATCTCAGGCCGGCCTTGCGCTCGCGTTGTAGCCCAGGCCGGCCTCGAACTCACAACGCTCCGCCTACCTCAGCCTCCGGAGTGCTGGGATTAAAGGTGTGTGCCACCACGCCCAGCTCTACATATACTTTTTAATGACTAAAGATGCTGACTTTCTTTTCATGGCATGACATCTTAATGTATAATGTGATTGTTTTTATCATGGCTATATATTCTATACTGAGAGGAGGGGTTTTATCCTTATAATAAGCTTGACTGATGGCAACTTTCCTGTTAGATAATCAAAGAGGAGTTATGGTAAGAAAATATCATAAACTTGATAAGAGGACATAAAAATTTCAGGAAGTATAAAATACGCACCTTATTTTTAAGGTTTTTTTTTTTTGTTTTTGTATTTTTGTTTTTGATTTTTTGTTTTGAGACCAGTTCTTGCTGTATAGTAGTCCAGGCTGACCTTGAGCTCACTAGGTAGCCCAGGCTGGCCTCACACTCTCAAAGATCCTCCTGCCTCAGTCTTCTGAGTGCCGAGATTACAAGGTGTGGGCCACTATGCCCAGCTCTAAAATAAGAACCTTAATGAAAATTTGAGTTCTTAAAAACAGACACTACAAATATACTGAGATTATATTTTCAAGTGGTGCTTCAGAATTTCCTCTGCAGCTGAGGGTGTAGACCCGCAGTAATGCACATACATAGCATGAGTGAAGTCTTGGATTCAATCCTCAGTGCTAAAAAAACAATTCCCGCTCCTACAGTGTGTTGATAGGCCTGCTCTGTGTGCTCAGCTTTACTGAGCTGTGTTACCTGATTCTTTTTCCTTTTTGACTACTGTCCCTATGAAATTCTAGTTGTCACCATAAATCATTTTAATCAAATTGGCTAAGATCATTTACTAACTACCCTGACAAGGCCACTGAAGATTTTTGTTTTTTATTTGTGTTTATTTGGCTTTTTTTTTTTTTTTGAGGCCCTGAAGAAATAAATGTTTTGTCACAATACTGAATCAGAAGGTAGAAGTAGGTTTGTTGTTGTTCAATACAGACTTTCCATGAAGGAACAGGGAAAGAAAGTACTATATTGTCTGTAGCAGTAAATGGATACATATTTTCAATTGCTCACTGTAGTTGGAAAATTAGATAATACTAACTTGATCATCTTACAATCAATTCAATTTAATAATAAAATAAGTTGTGTATATTGTGTGAAATGTCCCATGTGAAATTCGAGTCTATTGAGCACTGACTACATGCAAAACTCTACTTCCAGATACTTTATATAAATCATACTGATCTTCACAATAACCATCTACCGATGATAACACTACAATCTGATTCAGGATTTTGACCAAGGCCACATAACTCCATGATTCAGTAACAGAGTTAAGGTTCCACACAGCAGAGAGCATGTGAAATCCTGGGTTTAGCTTACTTCAAAAACCTTTGCTCTGTTCACTGGGTCAAGGTAGGCCACAAAATACCTGCCAACGCTTTGTGAATCATGGGATTGTGACTTACACTATAATTTTTGTCACTGACTTCATTTATTTGTTAAGTTTTTTAGAGGAAAGAGTTGCCCAGGCTGGCCTTGAACTTGCTATCCTCACACTTCTGCCTTCCCAGTAATGGGGATTGCAAGCCTGCCCTGCCACACCCAGCTCACTGACTTAAGTGTATGATATAATTTGAAGGGCAAAGCATAATTTCATGCTATCAGGCTATAATAAAGCTATATAAAGTATGCTGTAATTTTCATGCTGAAATTCAATTTAAACTTTCCATATATTTATTTTTCTTTTTTGCATAGCGTTACCTGTTTTGAACACAGTAAGGGGCGACCTAGCAGGGGACCAGCAGAAACCCCATTGGGAGAGTTTGGGGAATATATATTTTTTTCCTTTGGTTGTTGCTTAGTATCTCTCTAGTATTGATCCAAATGTATAAATACAGAAAAGAAATTATAAGGGGCCCTAGAAATTTGTGTCTGTTTCCCAGTGGTTCATGCGTGAATTTGAAGAGTATCATTCTAAGGGACATAATTCAGACTTTATGGTCTAATTCCATAGTCCAAGGTCTTCATTTCAAAGTTAACTGCCAGTCAATGCCAGATTCAATTGTGGGACTTTACTCAAATTATCTCCTTTACTACCGGTCACATTCATAATTCTAAATGTTTGTTCCTTGCTTTCAGTAAGCTATGCATTGATCATTTACTAAAGAGTGGATGTCTTGCTTCTCTGAAGGCTTACGTAGTCCAAGAGAATGTGTTGCAAGGAGAGTCATGCCAAAGGGCTAAAAGAAGAAAGATCAGGTACCCTTTAAAAGCATAAGCATATAGTAAAAAATGCCATAGTATATTTAAAGACACAGTAGACTTTGAAAGGACAGGCAAAAGACATAGAACAAAGCTGTTCAAACAAAAAATAAGGTTATAGGAAGGTTTGAGAGTAAAAGGCAAAGAAGCGCAATGAAAGAAAAACAGTGACTGCACTTAGACATTGTAATGACTAAAACAGTCACCCAATATTATTTCATAGACTTCATGGACCTCAGAAATACATAGTTTACAGAAATACATCTACACTTATAGCATGATTATCTCTAACAAATTCTCTGTGAAACAATTGAGGTTTTAACTATCAAATGATAATCATGTCTTCCAGTATTAATGCAAATTAAAATTTCTCAGTTTTACATTTTTGACAGATCCTGCTGGGTCCTACAGAGTAGAAAAAGGAAGTGCAAGCCGGGCGTGGTGGCACACGCCTTTAATCCCAGCACTCGGGAGGCTGAGGTAGGAGAAGCGTTGTGAGTTCAAGGCCGGCTTGGGCTACAACGCAAGCGCAAGGCCGGCCTGAGCTACATAATGCGACCCTGCCTCAAAAAACTAGGGCCAGGAGGTTGGCTCAGTGGCTTAAGCGCCTGCCCTGGCAGGTGCGAGGTTGTGAGTTCGATTCCTGGTGCCGCAAAAAAAAAAAAAAGAAAAAGAAAAAAGAAAAAGGAAGTGCTAGGGACACAGATCTGGGTTTAACTGCATACAGTCCATCCCAGGAAAGTCGTTTAATCTCACTGACAAACATTTCCTCGTCTGCAAAATGATTGTTGTTGAGAGGTGAAGTGGCATTAATGTCTTTAAAGTTATTGAGGAGCAGTTAAAATCCTCTGAAATGATCACCTGAAAACAAAACCTTACTATATGAAAAACAGTGATGTAACAATAGGCCACTGCCAATCCACAACTACAGAATATTTAGTTCCTTGTAAAAATTCGTGATATTTGACATAATGAAAAGAAACACTGGTCTGACCTCGAGATACCCTAGAGATTCTTCAAGTTAGAATAAAAAAAGATCGCCTTAGACATCATCTCCTCAAGAGCTAGAGATTGTCACTCATCTTTTTAGCCCTATGATTTTTTTTACTTTCCCTGACACACAGAGGCACGCTATAAACAATGCATGTTATTTGAGCAAATGATTGTATGAGTAAACGTGCTGATTTCTAAGGTTTCTTCTAGCATCAACACACTGCTTTTATAAGACAGGATAGTGTGCTGAATAAACACTGTTTGGTTGTGTTTTACTAGGGCACATGTATTAAAATATCAACTGCTTGTTTGGCAAGAGATCTTGGTATTTATGTTGAAATGAAGAGGCTATATATTTCAGCTTGTGTATCTTTTTGTTAATAAATATTTGTAACACTCATTTTCTACCCTTAAAGGAATTTTCTAACATGAAGGAACAAGATCTTGAGTAAGTCTCTGTAATATGAGGTTTGCTTCATTGCACTAGTAGAATACCAAGTTCTGTTTAGAAAATGTAATATTGGCAGTGGAAAACAAAGAATAACTTTTGCAACTTTTAATGTTTCTAACTTCGGAGCCCTTGCTGGCTGAATATCGTAGTACTGCTTGCCAAGAATTTGTAGAAGGCATAAAAACTTTAATTTGTTGAAATGTTAATGTCTTAATTTCAAATCTAAAAAAATATTTAACCCATTAAAAGCTAATGGCTTCTACTATTCACTATTTAGTTGCTACCTAATTCAGGGTTATTTTCCACTTCCAATTTAAATATAACTGAACTCATACAGGACTGGGAATGCCATGTGAGCCCATGGGCGTCTCTGTAAGCCTGCAGAAGGTCATTTATCTTTGGCCTAAGTGGATTTGGCAGCGCCAGAACATAATTCCAGGGACTCAACAAACAGTGCTTTTCTTGCCTAATAATTTAAGTCTCCTATCTGCTTTTCAAAGATTGCTGATGTTGATTTTTCTTGAGTGGTATTTTAGGGTATAGGAACATTACTTCCTGCCTTATATAGGTATATGTTATTTGATTTCTAAATGCAACTTTTTATATACCTAATATTTGAATGAGTAATATATAGTCATGATTCAAACACTTTACAAATATAGCCAGACACAGTGGCACACACCTGTAATCTCAGCATTGTGAGACAAACAGGAGGATTGCAAATTCCAGCCCATCATGAGCAATTTAGTGAGACCCTGTCTCAAATTTTTTAAGAAACAAAGAGTTAGGGATGTAGCTCAGTGTGAAGGCCTTAGGTTCAATCCCTAACACCCCAAAATTCATTAATTCTTTTTAATTTAAGAAAATATAAGGGAATGGAAATGTGGGCTACCCTGATGTGGTTATTACACATTATATACATATATCAAATTATCACACTGTGCCCTATACACATATATAATTCAAATATTCATTATTTTAATCAGTAAACTAAAAAGTAATAAAAAATAAGTATATTTGAAAAGTTAAAATGTCTCTCCTGCCAGGTGTGGTGGTGCACACCTGTAATACCAGCACTTGGGAGACTGAGGCAGGAAGATTGCTGTGAGTTTGAGGCCAGCACGGGCTACACAATGAGTTTAAGGTCAGCCCACTCTAAAAAGCAAGACCCTGTCTCAAAGAAAACCAAAAAAATCCAAAACAAACCTCTCCTTACCCTATTTTCACTCAATATCTTTCCTCCCTTTTTTCCTTCCAGTTCACTATTACTAGGTCTTTGTAGAATCATTTCAGACAAATATATATACAAGCACATACAAATATACTATTGTTTTCCTTTTTCACGCAGTAACACATAGTACATTCTGCTGTACATCTTGTGTGTGTGTGTGTGTGTGTGTTTTTTTTTTTGACACCGGAGATCGAACTCACAACCTCATGCCTGCCAGACAGTTGCTTAAGCCACTGAGCCAAACTCCCAGCCCTAGTTTTTTGAGGCAGGGTTGCACCATGTAGCTCAGGCTGGCCTTGTGCTCGCGTTGTAGCCCAGGCTGGCCTCGAACTCACAACACTCCTCCTACCTCAGCATCTTGTGTTTTTCACTTAAAATATCTTACAGATTTTTCAATATCAATGCAATATGTAGAACATTCTCATTTTCTTTCTCTGTATTTTTGTTTTTAAGGCTGTACAGTATTCCATTACATGGATAAATCATTCTCCATTTAACTAACTTCACATTAATAAACATTAGATTGTTTCCAATCATTGTATTGCAATTATTGCTGAAATGAAAACCCCTTCAATTTAAGTCATTTAAAACTTATTAATTTTATTTTTTTGCACCCCCATTTTATTTTTGATTGACAGATAATAATTGCATGTACTTACAGATATGGAGTCGATGTTATGATACATGTGTACATTGTGGAACAATTAAATCAAGCTAATTACAGGATCATTTTATATGTGACATACATGCATTGAAATTGCTTTTTTTTTTTTTGTACTGGGAATCAAACTCAGGACCTTACTTACCAGGTAGGCCCCGTACCACTGAGCCATATCTCCAGCCCATCAAATACATTCATAAGATAAATTTATTTAAAAAGGATTGTTGGATTTGAAAATATATGCCTTATTAGATTGAAGATCTTAAAAAATCCCCCTCCATAGAATTGCAATAATTTATAATTCCAATGATAGGTAATAAAACTTAGATTTTTTTTTTTTTTTTTTTTTTTTAGGCACTGGGTATCAAACTCACAACCTCACACCTGCCAGACAGGCGCTTAAGCCACTGAGCCAAACTCCCATTCCTAGTTTTTTGAGACAGGGTCGCACTATGTAGCTCAGACCGGAAAACTTAGATTTTTGAAAGTATAAATAAACACATTCATATTTATTGCATATTTTTCTATTGGGTTGTTGGGTTTTTGAACTCAGGTGTTTCTAGCAGTGCTTTGTATATAGAGTTCTTTGCCTGTGATGTCAATTAAAAATACTCTTCCTACTTCATCATTTGTCTTTTGACTTCGATTATGGTGTTGTTTTATTTATTTATTTAGCCACATGCAGAAGTTTTTCATTTTTACGTACTTGAATTCTTTTAATGGCTTCTAGATTTTTTTTTCTTTTTTCAGTCCTGGAGACTAAGCTCAGGATGTTGTCACTGAGCTACATGCTCAGCTCTTGTTCGGGTCTCACCATGTAGTTCAGGCTGGCCTTAAACTCACTATGTAGCCCAGGTGGGCCTCAAACTTGCAATCCTCCTGCCTCAGCCTCCTGAGTACTGGAATGACTGCTCAGATTACAGGCGTATACCACCACACCCAGTTGGCTCTTGAATTTTGAGTCACATTTACAAGGACAATTTGGGTCATGAAGAAATTTTCTCATAGTTTTATTGTAATAATTTTAGTTTAAATTTTTGCATTTAAAGATATGTTTTTGTACCTTAATATACAGAGTGAGGTTTGAATCCAGTTTTATTCCTGATAACTTCTGGTTGATTTATAAAGTCACGTTTATCACACTTCTTGTAATTTCTGCATGCATCTGGTTGTACACTGGAATATTTTCACCTATTCTGTTGACCTTTGTGGTCATTTTTAGGTCATTTCACATTGTTTTACTTTCAATTAACTTGTTTATTTGTTTTTGGTACTGGGAATTGATCTCAGAACCTTGCACTTGCCAGGCAGGTGCTTATGCCACTGAACTATATCCCTGGCCCTCACATTGTTTTAGCTACTGAACTTTGTAATGTATTTTAATATCTGTTAGGGCTAACCATTTTTCCATCTCCTATACAGACATATGTATTTCTCTTCTTTTCAGAGTATTCCTAGCTATTCCTCCCCTGACCCTAGTATATATTTGTGAATTAACTTGTTAAGTTCAAAAGAAAGATAAGCTAGTGTTTTTATTGGGATCATGTTAAAATATTGAGTTAGCTAAGAGAGGTGCAGCATTTTAATAATTTTTTAATTTTCCTATTAAATATATCTTCCCACGTATTTAAAGCTTTTGAGAGAGTCTTTGGTTTTTGTTCTAAAATTTTCTACATATAGCAATTGTACATTTCTTGTTAAATTTGTTCCTAGGTATTTTCCTCAGTTTTGCTGCTATTTTAAATAAGATCCTTCGTATATATACATGTGTGTATATATATATATATATATATATATATATATATGTATATATGTGTATTTATAATACATTATATATATGGAGAAAGCAAAGTTAGTTTTTGTATATTTTCCATCTTTTTATTGAATTGTCTTATTGTTCATGATAACTTTTCAAATGAGTCTCTTGAGTTTGAAAACATACAGCTATATCATCTGCAAAAAATTAAAATACTTTTCGTTCTTCTCCATTCTTATACTTGGTGGTTTTGTGCGGTTACTGATACTATTGTGGGTGCTGGGACTTCATGCATACTAAACATACAATCAGCGACTGAGCTACACCTCTGGCCCCTTGAAGTCATTATTGTGTCGAATCATGATTGCCAGTGCCTTTGGGAAGGTTCTGAACTAATGCTAGTACAGCGAGCACTCATTCTTGTCTTATTCCTAACTTTGGTGGAGCTGCCTGTAGCATTTTCAGGTCAAGTGGAATGATGGCTAGATACATTTTGTCATGTTCCTATTTTACTGGGTACTTCTCACCAGGTTGCTTAGATCCTGAGCATTTTACTAAACACTATATGCCAGCAATATTCTATTCTGACCTACCTGACCTTCCTTTCTCTGGTCTCTTGTTCCTGCTTCCCATTGGCATTATCCTAACCAGAATCCAGAGGGGAAGATAACCCCTAACTCAGCTTCCAGGAGCACAGAGCAGGGGAGAAAAGGACCAGGAACAGATCCGGAAGTGCAGACAGGTTGTATTCAGTGTAGATAGCAATAACATAACAAAACAGCTTCTCTTCATTAGTCGAGAACAAAAGGATTATCATGACTGACAAAAGTAATCTGTTTTTTTAACAATCTTATTTTTATTTTTAATTTAATTTTTAATTTTTTATTTTTTGGTACTGGGGATCGAATTCACAACCTTGCGCTTGCCAGGCAGGCACTTATGCCGCTGAGCTAAATCCTCAGCCCAACAATTCTATTTTTATTTAATTAAAAATTCGTGTGTGTGTGTGTGTGTGTATGTGTTTTGTGTTTTTGATATAGGGTCTCGCTACATAGTTTATGCTGGCCTTGAACTCACTATGTAGTCCAGGCTGGCCTTGAATTCACAGTGGTCTTCCTGCCTCAGCTTCCCGATTGCTGGGATTACAGGCATGCACCACCATGCCCAACAAAAGCAACCATTTTGAAGCTAATTAGCATTACCTTTATTTTTTAAAAACGTGAGTGAAAACTGTAAGGTCTTAGTCATTTTTGCATGGAAGCCGGCTGCTATTAACCTTTCAGAATCTGATGTTAGCAAGTCCACAAATTACATTTCCCGGTCTTGAAGTCATTTCAGGACTGAGCTTGAACGTAATTTCCCCTCTATCTGTAATCTTATTTTTAAAACCTTGCCACTCCTTCCTCAGACCTAAAAATAATGTTCCAGCCTGGGAGCATTGGGGCAGCTCGATTGTCAGCACCGGAACCAGACACTGTATTCGCTAGGGAGGATCCAGCAGAGAATGCCTGCTCTCTGGGCCCCTTGGCCAGCCTGCAGGAGGCTCTGTTCACTCGGGTGGCTCCTTGCATCACTGTGCTGGCTTTGGGTGCAGTGATTTCACCTGACCGTACCACATGATTGCTACCCCTCTCCCCTGGGCTCCTTTTTCTGCCAGACTTTTGGGAACTGCTCCAGACTGCACAGCAATCCTGGCCCTCTAGTGTACCAGCTGCATATTCAGGAGACATCATGAGTCACAAATGGGGATCCCAGATAAAATATAGGACATCCAGTTAAATCTGAGTTTCAGATAAACATCAAATGATTTTGTTGTAAGTGCGTTCCATGGATATGTTTGTATCAAAAATCTTTTGTTATCTAGCTGAAATTCAAATTCAACTGGCTGGCCTGTGTTTCTCTTTGCTAAATTTGGCAAACCCCATCAAAAAGCTCTTCCCCAAATAATCCCCCACTATGCTTCCCGCCACCCGTCCCTTCCCTTCAACTCCAAAATCCTTCCCCCAAAATCAGTTCATTAAAATGTTAAGATGTGTAGTCTAGGACGGGTATCAACTTTACAGGTCATAGTTGAGGTTCACTTTTGAGGCCTTTGGCTCTGATTTTAGCTCCCATTAGCAGAGATTAGCTAATCCCTAAACACATGTCAGTAGTGGTGGAGAACAAGGATGAATTATAGAAAAAATTAGATTTTAGCAGATGTGTACAGGAGTAGTTTAAAGGAATGCATTCAGGAAAGAGAACATTGAAAAGAATTTAATCTGACAGTTTTGCCTGAAGGGGAGTTTGGCATTATTTCTTCCTCGTTACCTCTTTCCTTCCCTTTATTTAAACCCACAGGTGTAGGGCATGAGTTACAAGCTGGATTTCCGTAGTACAGAAAGTGGAAGAGGCTATAGAAACAGGAAACAATAGCCAAGCAACCAAGAGCTGGGGGCAAAATAGACCAGGAGGAGAAGTAAAACCAAGAAAAAAAAATTTAATTAGGTGCTTGACGTTTAAAGAAAAAAGTCCAAAGTTGGCCAAGGATGACTATTTATTGCAGGCTCCCAAACCTCTGAATGACCAAACTTCCGAAAGAGGAAGCGATGGGAGCACGGGGCATCCTGCTGATCTGCCCAGCACTTCTCCATTCCCGGCCTCGTGCGGCCACACGCAGCAGAGACAGTCAGCAGTGTTCCCTCCCAAAGGCTCTATTGCCGTGAAGTGAACCTAGCAAACCACAGCCTTCTTGTTTGCTATTTTTTTATTAGCACATGTTTGCAGTACCTAATGATTGCACGTATTGTGGGGGAGTTGGAACGTGTACATAATACATCTTAGCTCTTTTTTTTTCACCTCCTTGCTCTTTCCAGCAGCCTTATTTTCTTGATCAACACTCACCTTGAACTGTTCCAAACGCTGTGGCCAAGGAGGCTAAGAGTTTGGTCAGTTGTAAGTCAGACACACGATAGCTGTTCTCATGCGCCATCCAGGACTATACCTGGAGACTGGCCATTCAGGGACACCAGCTTGGTAAACCATGTTTGTGGTCATTTCCCACCCAGTATTTTTGAGCTGTACCCAGCAGCTTGGGGCCCTCTGTGCAAGAACCTATTTAAGCTCTACCTGCCTGGAGAAGCAGGAGAATTTGGGGCTCCCAGTTGAGTAGCGTGGCCAACTTACCCTCGTTTGTCTGGGACTTTCCTGGTTTGAATTCTGAAAGTCCCGTACCCCAGGAAACCCCCTAGTTCCAGGCAAACCAGGATAATTGGTCACCCTAAATTCAAGACACTTAGGCTTCAGTCCCTGAATATCAGTTTCCTAATCTGTAAAATACTGTGGTTGGCCACTGCAGCTTCTAGTATTACTGCCACATTCCTGAGCTGCTCATCCTCAGGCTCCTGACCTTGCCCATCTGCAGACAACTCCCAAAGAAAATTCCCTTGATCCTAGTCCTGACCTCATGCAACCTGATAAACTAATCTTCAGGGCGCCGATGGGAGGGGCTGATAGAGTTCGCAGCTGAATTTCAACAGTGGCTTTGGAGGAAGGCATGTGGGCACAGTGGAGGGATTCTCATGGGGGCAAGTTCTGCTAGGGATGGGCGTGTGGCTCTGTGTATCCTGAGAGGAAGATAATTTCAGGCAGGCAGGTTTTGGGACAGCCAGCCTGGGAGAGTTGGTTTGATGAACTGGTTTTAGCTGCAGGGCAGGAAGAAACCACAGGCAGGGCAGTCTTGGCTGACTTGAGCCAACTTTCCCACTGTGACCCATAGTAAAAT
>RJWM01006245.1:29316-58115 GCA_004363535.1 Dasyprocta punctata | reverse complement strand
GTCATCAAAAATACAGATACACAGCTGGGGGAAGTTGAGAGTTCAAACTCTGACGTCAATGCATGCTAACTCTGGGATACCGGGCAAGTTGTAGGTTAAGTCATACTATTTGCTGATATTTGACCTTTTTGATGTATAAAAGTAGAAATTTCACGTGGTTTAACAACTTGCTCTCTGTGAAAGGTATGCAGGCACCAGCACTGTGAGGATTCAGGGGGACAAATGAGAGAAGGTGATGAAAGCTGTCCCTGGTTCACTGCCCATGCTTAGGGATGCCAGCTATATGACCACCACCAGCCTTGCTGGTAAGAAGCACCCGGGGTCATTAGACTACACCAGCTGAAACTAGGGAGTCCAGTCTCTTCCTGGGACACAGAATATGGACAAAGAAAGCAATCTGGTCACATTAGCCCAACTGTGGAGCTGCATTCTAATCTAAGAAGGAGTAGGTTTCTACAACAGATTTTTCAGGGCATTTGGAGAATTGAAGTTCGAATGAACAAACAATCAGTTGCAGAGCATACCAAAGGGATTTTATCACGGGGCCCCATTGTCAACTTTGCATCTGTTTGTAGCTATCACACAAGACAACCACCTTATTCAATTTAATGATACATACTCATGAACATCCAGACATTGTGAGGCATATGTGAAATGAATGTGATGGCCTTGTCATCAGAGCACAAAAAATAAGTGCATTGAATTTATTCTTGCAAGAACTAACAGGAAACAATAAAACAGGAAATATCAAAGATTTGCTGTGGAGTTATCATCATAATCAAATAAAATGTATTAAGCAAATTCACTTGGCCTTTTATAGCCCATGAATTCTAAGAAATAGCTTCCTTGCATATAATGAGGAGTGCATCTTTAGGTCTCTTTATATTTTTTTCTTCCCTATAGTACTCATATGTTTTTCATCTTTTCTATTTAGTTCATTGCCCTGAAGATAAAATAATTTGTCAGGAAAGAACGGGGAACACTGCAGTCCTTAAATCAAATGATGACTGGGGAACCATCTGACTCCAAAGCCAGTTTCTCCTGTGCAGATATCACAGATATGATGGCAGAAATCTTGGGAAGAAAACCATCTTGAACCTGGCTTGATTTAAACTTTCCCTCAAGCAGGCTTCTTTTAAATGTGAGAAAGTTCAGTTCTCAACATGCATTAACAAAGGGTGTTTACAGCAGAATGCCTGGTTGTTCCTAATAAAAGCTTTGCTTTTGAATTAATTCCTTCCTGCTGACAAAGACAGAGCATTTAAACTTTTGGGTATGGCTAGGTAGGGCATTTTTCCTTGGCCTGACTCTTTTACATGGGTAGAAAAGGCTTGGTCGAGCACCTGATATTTTTGTGGCCAATAATTATACTACAATTGTTACTGTGCATTACCGAAACTACACTTTTTTGATTTAAAGCCAACTGTACTCTTTAAAACAAACATCTTTTGAGGGCTTAGCATGCTTTGAATTGATCTTAAAATCCATTTTACAAATAGGTTTTAATGGTAGTCAGATTTCTTTCTACATCAGGTTTTTAAAGACAACGTTTTGCTTTCACTCAGAACTTCTGTAGCCCATCACTTGGTCCGAGTTCCTTAGGCTCTTTCCCCTGAAGCTGTCTTAGTGCGTCCTTTCCCCTTTGTCCGTGTGGGTGACAGCACATGCCCACCGGTAACAGACCGACTCCAGGGCATGCGATCATAACTGACGCAGGGAAGTGGTAGACACTTCAAGAGCCAGAGAAACAAACCATCTCTTCACATTTTTCGGAGACTAGTCATCCATGGATAGGCATTTTCAGCTTTGTGTCTTTTAAAAAGAACAGTTGCTCAGCTGAAAATTTGATCACCAAGACTGTAGGATCAAGCGGTCAAGGGTGGAGCCATAGAGTTCAGGCAAAGGTACATTCGAAGCCCCATCAGGTTGGGGGTTGGTTATCTTGGTAGTCTTCAAATGGAAGGACCACTATCAAAGCCTCTTCCCCTCACTGTTAGCTTCCAAACAATGACATAGCTACTCACTTCACAAGGACCTGATGAATTTAAATGTGATATGCATGTGATCAAGAAATGGGTTTTCCTCGTGGTATTCCCCTCTCCACTTTCCCCTCTATCCATGCCCTCCTCCTTGTTGGCTTGTCTCAAGGGAGGGAAATATGACAGGATAAAAAAACAAAACAAGAACAGCACATTTGTGAGTTTCATTTTGTGTTATAAAATCTCTCTGAGGACTAGAGAAGATTTCAAGTACAGTGGACCCTTGACTTACAAACTCAGTTTGTTCACAAGGGCTGGTTATAACTCAAGGCTATTTTTCCCATAAAAAATAATGGAAACTGTATTCTGAGCCTCCCAAAACACCCCTTTATTAACCTTTTCATAATAAAAAAGGATTGTATAACATGTAAGTTACCAAAAACACCAATAATTTTCTTAGTATATTCACCAAAAAGTTATAATATGTGCCCAATTTTCCAGAAACAACACTTTCATACTGTTATACTCATCATTCAAGTTGACACCTTTGGCTTTCAGGAAAGGAGGATGAAATGGAAGGTGGCTATTGTTTGGAAGGAGAGTCTTTCCATAAGAACGTCCGGAATCTGGCTCTCTGGTGTCCTTTCTCTCCTTGGGAGAGTCTGTGGCCCACTAGGACCTGCTTCTGGCTCACTAGGCCTCAACCGTTTCAGAACTACAAACGGGTCTAAGGCTGTCCGTTTCTGTCTTTTCTTTAACACTGTTCTTTTCAATTATGATTTTTTTTTTTTTTACCTCTTTCCTGCCTTAGCTTCTTTTCTGGCTATTTGGAGCCATTTTGATAGCAGTAATTGCAGCAATTATATGAAGCCCTGACCAAAATCATGTCCACAAACATGTGTACCTGGGCTAAGACTCACACTTATGTGCTTACATACTCTTTTCTGGCATTGCAAGTCTCTTTACAACCTCACAAGTGGCTGGCAATTGAGTCACTTTTGGTCGTAAATTAATCCTAAAAGCCTGGGTCAGGTCGGTAGTAACCCAAGCTGTTTGTATGTGAGGCTGATTGTAACACTAAGGTCCGCTGTATGGCCTAAGTATTGGAAGAGAAAGGTGTGAGGAGAGTGGGCCTTGCCTAGAAGACGGGAAACACTTCTCTCTGCTGATGGGAATAAAGGTGGCTGACAAGTGAAAAGGCAAGTGTCCTTCCCTGCTACCTCACTCCCCTCCCTCATGGAGCCAGCCCGCTTTGGAAGAAGAATGGCTCGGTGCTCTGGGCCTGCAGAATTGCCCATGGTGTGGAACTGACCCATGGTAACAGACTGTTGCTGGACACGACTGGGCAGTGTAAATCGGAAGGAAGCACCCACTCATGTCAGCAAAGGAGGACTGGAAGAAACTATATAGACATCTCTGTTGGTGCCCATCCAAGAGCTGACTTGAGGAGCAAATGGATGCCCCAGTGCCTCGTCACTATCTAACCACCCTGCCCACCACTCCTGCTGCCATCCTACCTCAAACTTAGACACCTCCTTAAAGGTGGAAGTTGATAGCACTTTCCAACATAGAGTGGGGGCTGGCAATATAAAATAAGTTGAGGGCTGGGGATGTAGCTCAGTGGTGCAGTGTCTGCCTGGCAAGCATGAGGTCCTGAGTTTGATTCCCAATACAAAAAAAAAAAAAAAAAAAAAGAGTTGATGTATAGTAGAATAAATATATCTTTCTTTCACACTTGCGTTTTTACTCTGAAGTCAATGTATTTAGTTCGAGCTTCTGGGGAAAACAGTGTGGAGTAGTGGAGAGACCACTAACCTGAGAATGAGAGAAGCAGACATTTGTCACTTAGTGCATACATGGCTTTGGAAAAGTCCTGCAACTACTCTGGGTCTTGAGATTCTCACCCATAAAATATGGACAATAAGAAAGCTGTCCTGAAACATAGTCCTAATCTGTGGATGGGATGTCATAGAATTCAGGCAAAAAGGCAGCCTACACAGTACCAAGTGCGAAGTATAATTAGAATCCTATTAGAAGCTGGGCATGGTGGCTCATGCCTGTAATCCCAGCACCTGGGAGGCTGAGGCAGGAGTTCAAGACCAACCTGGGCTACAAAGTGATCTCAAGGCCAGCCTGAACTACATAGTGAGACCTTATCTCAAAAAGACAAACAAACAAAAATTGTATTAGATAATAATTATAAGCCGGGCGTAGTGGCACACGCCTTTAATTCCAGCACTCGGGAGGCTGAGGTAGGAGGAGCGTTGTGAGTTCGAGGCCGACTTGGGCTACAATGTGAGCGCAAAACTGGCCTGAGCTACATAGTGCGACCCTGCCTCAAAAAACTAGGGCTGGGAGTTCGGCTCAGTGGCTTAAACGCCTGCCCTGGCAGGTGCAAGGTTGTGAGTTCAATCCCTGGTGCGGCAAAAAAAAAAAAAATAATAATAATAATTATAACCTATACCAAAGACTGAGTATATATTCATCAATTTCATCTTCTCTTGCTGGCACACAAAACAGGACATTTCCCAGACTCCCTCACAGTGAAGAGGGGACTATGTGTTTGGGTTCCGGTTAATGGGATATTCAGAAGTAACGGATGGCACTTGCAGACCAAGGCACAAATCCTGTAGTCTCTTTCCCTCTGTGGCAATAGTTGAGGCCCAAAGCTGAAGATGACAGCACCTAAAGGAACCAGGACCTTCAGGTCTCTACTTGGAGGAGTTGCCCAGGAGCGCCCCCTATCTATAGTTGATTGTGATGCACAAAATAAACTCATCACGTTAAGGTAGGAACACTTGGGGGACTACGTGTTGATGCAGCTTATCTAGTGCATCCTAACACTATTTAATAATAAATGATAACAATAGAATATATTATTATAATAAAATATATATACATATTACATATTATTATACATGTATATGAGAGATGTCTTGAAGAATGAAGAAGTGGCTCAGTCAGTATCTTTCCTTCTATAATGTGAACATGAAAGTTCACTTTGTGCTGCTCTTGGGCAAAGGTGTCACAAGCACAAGTCACAGCACTCAGACTTGTGTCTAGCTTGCTGAGTGGAACACATTCACCTAGGAAGCTGGGGGAAACCTCTCCCTCGGAGTTCACGGCACGCAGGCCCTCTGCACTCCTCTGTCTCAGAGGCCGAGGTTTTCCTTGCATGATCCATTGCGACAGTCCCTTCTCATCTCAAACTCTCCATGGACACTCATCGTTCTAACAGGGAGGCCCCAGGGAAAGCTCTGAGTTACGGCAATGAGAAAAACCTGTTCTGTAGGGAGCACAGATGTTACAAAACATCTTAAAGTGGTAGGTTTTGCCTACTTGCTTATTGCTATGTGGTTTCTCCAAGTGGTTCACACATGCACGCGTTTGCTGCTTGCTTGTCTGCTGAGGCCGCCAAAGCAGCTGCACCAGTGGCTATACTCCGAGAGTCTGAAACCTCACCACAGCCCCGGAGGTTGCCCAGCTGCAGGCAGTGGGACAGCAGTGCTTTCCCAGGCACTACACTCTCTTTGTCCAGACCTGGCAACAGAGCCCGGTTATCTTCGAGACCTTGGGCTTCAAATTACCTTGGCTACAAGGCTGGTCACCACCCCCCTCTAGATAAGGCTTTATTCTAATGACTTTAGACTAGCGGGAAGGATCCCTAGGGAGGGCTAGGTACTTTGTTTCTCTATTAAGAAAGAGACTTTTCTCTGGACAGTCAACTGGCTTTGATCCATGGCAAAGAATCTTACTCGGTGGGCACGCAGACTTGGGCTACTGACTGCACAGAGTGAATGAGACACTATGAATTCAGTGGGAAATCTGACAGCATACCTGAATGAAATCTCAAAGCTCTCACCCTACTGAAGACAGGTAAGTGCAGGAGTTACATTGTTTTACATAACAGGTATTGACCGTCAGAAAAAGAAGGCATTGCTACATTTTCTTTAGGTATAATCATCATTGCAATGAGAATTGAGGACCTAAAGATAAAGATATTTTAGTATTTCATAACTGTTGCTTCATAATGCTATATAAAAGCTTTTAAAATCATAATGCTAGTGTGCTTATTATAATAAATTTACAAAGTAGAGAAAGGTGTATAAAATATTTTAATAATGCTTAGATCTGCTGTCTTAGTTACTTTTCTCATTGCCGAGACAAAATACCCAATGCCTAAAGTTAAGGGAGGAAAAGTTTATTTAGCTCACTGTAAAGGCTTCAGTCCATAATCAGCTGGCTCCAAGGCAGGTTGGCTTGGTAGAGGAGAACAGTTCATGGCAGGCAGACTGTAGCAAAGCGACAAGGGGTCTTACAGCATCTTTCTGCCTCTTTTATATTGTATCTAGGCTGCTGGGATTAGGGCAGTGCTGAACCGATCGGTGAACCGATTTAGTAATCACACACCCTTAATCTCAGCATCCCATATCTAGATCCAGCCACCTCTCAGAATACCCACCTATGTCTGCATGAGGCTTTGGAGCGACATCTAGACTCAAACCATAACATCTGCCTTGTAATAGAGTTAGCCATTTCTATCTCATCTTCATATGTTCTTGAGGAAAGAAATAATACCATTTTTTCATCTTCGTATAACTCCTAACACCACTGAGTAGCTAGAGTTCATGCTACTTGGGGCAGTCCTTCAATTTGCTGCCCAAAAAAATGTGCAGCCAGGGGCGGAGCCTCCCCACCCCCAACCTACACCACTGCCTAACACCCAGGACAAACACTGAATTTAGGAAAGCTGTTGTTCTCACTGCCTTTGTATATCAGGCTCCAAAACTGAAGCAAAATTAAAAAGATACTTGGACTGAAAATAGCGTGCAACAAAACAGTCCATAATAAAGACTATTAATTCCCGGGTGAAATGGAGCATTAAAAAAATACATTTTAAAGTCAGACAGATGTGGCCTGGAATTCACCCCTGGTCCTCAGTAGCAGTATATCCACAAGTAACTTATTAAGAGGCTCCGAGCCTCAGGTTCAGTACAGACTTTTTTTTTCCTATTACTTTACCCTGGACCGAAGTTGATAGAGTGATCAATACCTAACATGTTGGTAACTGCCCTGATAGAAGCGACTAAATGTCCAATCTGTTTGAAGCTGTCTCAGTTTTAGTCCTGAAAATCCCATGCTGTGATCTTAGACAAGCCTGGGTGGTGGTTC
The DNA here is from genome assembly GCA_004363535.1 of Dasyprocta punctata. NCBI lineage: Eukaryota > Metazoa > Chordata > Mammalia > Rodentia > Dasyproctidae > Dasyprocta > Dasyprocta punctata. Next base: position 50,964 of record RJWM01006245.1, on the reverse strand, counting down.
ACCTAATAGAAAAGTTGGACACACCTCACCTGGCTCTTAATGCTTTTTGTGTAGAATCAATACACAATACCTTTCTCAGTTCAGTGACCCAGACAAGTCAGGTGATCAGAGAGACCTTCAAGTGGTCGGGACAATGCTAGCCTTTCACATCCTGAGGAAGAAACCTGGACATATCTGTTCACGAGGGCTAAGGGCCACCACACTCGCTTTCTCCTTCCTGCCACCATCTGTGCTCAGAACGCCTCTCAGGTGACATTCAGCTCGGACACCTGATCCTAGCCCATTTATTGTCCAAGGATTGGCATTCTCCATACTCCACTCCAAGAATGTACTTGGTAGTAAGTTGGGTAGTGGATGCCAACAGAGAAATTAGCTTCTCCTTCAGTGATATACATTGACTGGTTGGTTAATTGATTGATTAGTGGAATCACTTATCAGACAAATGTTGATTGATCCTCTATTAATGCTGAGATGTGCTGTGTGAGGTGACATGACCTTCAGTATAAAATACATAAATCCAGGAAAGAGCAAGCTGGTAATATAAAGCTTTTACTATGCCGTTTACAGATCTCATTTCCTCTATTAAATTATTTTGTGGAGAATTTCGTATTCTTTATCCTACTTCTTTTCAAAACTCACTAAAGACTAAATTTATAGGCTTAAAGTAGGTGACATTACTACAGTGCCCAAGTTAAGAGGTCCATGACTGCTTAGGCGAAGGATACTGCTCACCGATGGCTGCTGGGTCACATGCTGGGTTTGGAAAGGGAATAGGAGTTCAAATTGGGGAGTTGTGATGTGCTTGCATATTTGCTAGTCTCTGTATCTTGACTTTTGACAAGAGTATATCACTACCTCTTCCCAAACAAAGTGTCTGCTTTGCAAAGTCTAGACTCCATCACATGGGGCCCATTCCAAACAAATTCAATCAGAATCTTTGGGGTGACACTCAGGTATGTTTAAATGTTTGCTAGATGAAGCCCTTGGCCTAAAACCAACATTCTCAGATGTTTATTTTTTTTTTTTCCAGTACTGGAGATTGTTTGCTCCTTCTTCTAGAGAAAAATAAAACAAAACAAAATAAAACAAAACACATACGAATTCACTATTCGTTATATTTTTCCCCCAGGTCTAAAGATTAAACCCAGGGCCTTTGACATGTTAGTAGGAAATTGCTGTACCACTGAGCCACTTTCTAAGCCCAGCATCCACAAAACAAGTAACTACGCAAGAGGACAGATGGCATTTGCATCACTAGAGGACCATTTTAATGTTTGTAAGGATCCCATAATATTATGCTGTTAATCTCAAATGCACAGAAAAAAATTATTTTAAAAATAAATGTACATAAACTGCTTGAAAAGGTAAACATTTATGATTTAAAAATGTGATTGTACAAAAGGGTTGGAAGTAATTTTGCTTCCCCCAGATAATGTCAGTCCTTCAGTCTGCACATTGGAGATGGCCAATAGTTCTAGTTTCATGCATATTATGTTAAAGATATTTGCTGTAGATAACAACTGCAAGTGTGCCAGGGATTTAGCTCAGTGGCATAAGTGCCTGCCTGGCTGGTGGGAGGTTGTGAGTTCGATCCCTGGTACCAAAAAACAAACAAACAAACAAACAAACCCTCCAAAAAACCAACTGCAAGTGTGTGTGTTCATTTCTTTTTAAAAAGTATGAATGATAGCATGCTATATAAATTACTGTAACTGCTTTATAAATGCTTTGGGGAAGTGATTGGGGATGGAACACAGGGCCTCATGCAGCCAGGCAAGTGCTCTACCACTGAGAGCTACACCCCCCGCAGCAGGTTTTTACAAAAATATATACACTTTTATCATCTGTTTTTTGGGGATTTTTTTAGGATTGGGAATCTGTTTTTTTTTTCAAATGTTAGAATATATCTTGGGTCATGGTATAGCTTTGTGGTAGATCAATTGCATAACATGCGTGAGGCCCCGGGTTCAGTCCTCAGCACTGCACACACACACACACACACGCACGCACGCACACACATACACACACACACACACACACACGAGAATGAACTCTGAGGACATTTTTACATTAATGCTTGTGAATCTGCATTATTCTTTTCCATGTCTCATCTCATTGCAACAATATAGCACAAATTAACCGGTGTCTTGTAGACAGATGTTCACATGTTTTTCTTTTGCCATTATAGAAATAATTCAAGCAGCAAGTCAAACAAATTTATCAGATACATTCATTAAGGTGAAGTTGTTAGATCAAAGATTACACCCAGTTTTCGTTTTGACCCAAACTGCCCTCTTCCAGGAGATTTCTGAGGGTCAGTGTGGTGTTAAGTGTTCTACCACCAGGCTGCTGGGCTCCGGCTACTGGCTTAGCCCCTTCTGAGTTATATAACCTGGAGTAATGTATTCAACAACACTGTGGGGGACAATAGCACTTGTTCCCTCACAGAGTTGTTATGAGGATTAAATATACATGTGAGATAGTACAATACATGACACAAGTCCCAGCTAACTGATATGAAACAGAAAAGTAAAGGTTAGAATAAGCCAAGTAAAATCCCTGAGGCAATGGTGTTATGTTGAGATCTAGATGTCCCCCAGTGCCTCACACACTCCTAGATGGGGCTTTTCAAAGGTGATCGAATCATGGGGGTGCTATACCTGAATGTGATGTTAGGAGGTGGTGTCTGGGGGTGGGCATGACCTGGTGGGGTATCTCTCTCCTGTCCCTTCTCCCTGCCCCTTGGCTGCCATGATGTGAGCAGCTTTTTTGCACTCAGACCCTTCTGCTATACAGTTTCTATGTTTGAGCCTGTGGCAATGGACTGATACTTCTGAACCGTGAGCCAAAATTAACCTTTCCTCTTTTAATTTGCTGGTGTTGAGTATTGAGTGCCAGAGATGAGGAAAGTGACTAATGCAGTGAGTGACCCAGACTATCCCATCTTGTTTAGGTCTCTGCTCCCCCATAGCCTCATTGGCTCCCAAAGACCTCCCACAGGGGCTACACATACAGGCTGCCCAGGTGGGGCAATGCAGGCTATGTTACACCAGCGGGGCTGGCATTTCACCAGGCTCAGTTGCCTTTGCTTTGGGTCCTGTCATAATAACTAATGCACAGTAAATGTAGGGCCCAACACTCCAGCTTTCAAAGGAGAGATGTGCACGAGTGAGAGTAAATGCTCACGACAGGTCCAAGAGTCTCATCTGTGGCAAACAAAGCTGAAAGAAGCTTAACAGCTTGCCTGAGATCTCACGAGAAGAACGATGGAAATGGGATTAGAATAGGAGAAGGCATTGCCTTTCCACTGTACAAGACTATCTCCAGCTCTCTTTCCATGAGTGACTGAAGGAATGGAATTGGTCATGTAAAGCAGTGATGGTGATGACAAAGGTGACTAGGATGGCAGCCAGCAAACTAACGTCTACTGAACACTGTGGACCAGGCCCTGTGGGAAGTGTTTCATATCTATCATTTCACTTAATTCCCACAACAGCCCTCTGGCCTAGTATTTACTGTACACTTCTATGTCACACAGTCCAGACTCATTTAATTCTCATGATAATCCCACAAGGCAGGTACTAATATGACCTCCATTTTACAGGTGATGAGCAGAGAGATAGAGATGTTTGCTGGTTTATAAAAAGCCAGTGAGTGGCTCACTGGTTGGACAATTTTCTAACATGGGCAAGGTCTTGGATTTAATCCTCAGCACTGAAAAAAAAATCTAGTGAGTAGATTCACACTTTTTATTTTCCCCTGAGGAAGCACAACACACAAAATTTACTGCATGCTTAGATTCAAAGAGGGGTAAGATAGCTGTCCCTTCATTAGAGCTTGAAGGAATAGGGGTTGGGTTTCTGGGCAAAAGTGAGGGACCTGGTGTCCCTAGCTTCCATGAGCTCCCTAACCTCTAGGTCACCCTGAATAGTGACAAACCATGTAGATATAATGAGCTTCCCATACAACATAAGTCCCTTAGCTTCTCATTCCTGACAAGATTGGCACCCAAAGCCTCTGCAGAGGACAGCGTCTGTCCACACCAACCATTAACAAAGCACCTATCTCATATAATCTGGTCAACTCTGAAGGTTAAAAAGTGTAGTCTTAACCAGGCATGGTGGTACACACCTGTAATCCCAGCACTTTGGAGGCTGAGGCAGGAGGATTGCTCTGAGTTCGAGACCCACCTGAACTACATAGCGAGACCCTGTCTTTTTTTTTTTTTTTTGTGTGTGGCACCAGGGATTGAACTCACAGCCTTGTGCCTGCCTGACAGGTGCACAAGCCACTGAGCCAAACTCCCAGCCCTGGTTTTTTTGAGGCAGGGTCACACTGTGTAGCTCAGGCTGGCCTTGCGCTCGTGTTGTAGCCCAAGCCGGCCTCGAACTCAAAACGCTCCTCTTACCTCAGCCTCCCGAGTGCTGGGATTAAAGGGCGAGACCCCGTCTTTAAAAAAAAAATAGTGTGGTCTTAAGCTAAAGGCATAATTAATGTGCACGAACCAATGGAGTCATCCGAAACTCAGGCCCATTTGAGGCGACCTGTGCCTTCACCATTTTCTGGTGTTCAGAAATTCCACCCTGCTCCTCCTGACACTCTGATCAGCCTCCATTCTTCTTCCTCTCCCCCAGCTTCATTGCACTCTCTTTTCTGCCATCAGGGCTGTTATAGGTTGAATCGTGCTGCCTGCCTACCAAATCCATACAGTAGGTGCAAGTTTTAACCCTCAGAACTTTCCTGGGAATAGTGTCATTGCCGATGTAATTATTTCAGATGCGGTCTTACAGGTGGCGCGGGCCCAAAACGACTCATACATATAAGCAGAAGGTCATGTGGAGACACAGTGAAGACGGAGGTGGAGACTGGAGTGGTGCATTAACAAGCCAAGGAACACCAACAACTACCAGTCATCACAGGAAGCCAGGAAAGAGGCACGGAAGGGATTGTTCCTCAGAGACCTCAGAAGAAGTCAGCCTTACTGCTACCTTGATATTGGGCTTCTGACCTCCAGACTGTGCTGGCTACAAATTGCTTTGTTATGGCATCCCAGAAAGCTAAGCACTTTGGAGACTGGACTTGAGGGAAGCTGCATGGCTTTATTTTCTGTTTCTATAATGAAATAACTGAGGCTGGGCACTTATGAAGAGACGAGGTTTATGTAGCTCATAGTGTTGGAGGCTGGAAGTCCAAAGAGTATGGTGCTGATTCCAGAAAGGGCCCTGTTATGGTTTGTGTCTAACTGTCCTCTCAAAGGCTCATGTGGTCACAGGTGGGTCTGGACCTAGAGTGTGTGATGCTGGGATTGAATCATGGTGTGATGCTAGGATTAAGGATTTCCCACCCTGGGTGTGAGTACTACCTGCTCTAAGGGTGGGTAGCCTAGATAAGATATAAGGGACAGAAAGAGGGCTGCTGTCCTCACTTGCTGCTTGCTGCTTCACAGTTCTGGTGCCTTCTGCTTGCCAGGAATGGTTTCCCCTCTTTGATGCCCCTCTGCCATGCCACTCAGCACTGAAAACCAAGAGCCAGCCAACGATGAACTGAAGATTCTGCAAACTGTGAGCCAAAATCAATCTTTCCTCCTTTAATTTTGGGTGTCTCAGCTCCAAGAAAAGTAATTTAGGCAGATCCCTTGTTCAAATCACCTCCTGGCAGATGCTGTCACAATGGCAGCACTCAAGAAGGAAAGATCACATAGCCAGTAAAGAAGATAGAGAGCAGGGAGGACCAGTAATGACCCACTACTAAGCTCCCCTTAAAGTTTGCCACCTCAACTGAGGACCACGCTTCTGATGTGTGAACTCTTAGGGACAAACCATATCTACATCACCAAAGACTTGAACAGGGCTTTGACCAGGATCCTTGGTTCCATCACCCTTGACCCCTGCAGACAGCCTTGCCAATCCCAGCTCTGGATATGATGCACCATCTAGTTTTTCTGCCTCTGACCTCAGGCTGTCCAGGTGATAGTGGACTGAGGTAAGCTGGTTTTGGTACAGCATTGTTGTCTCCAACCACCGTTTACTCTTTGCCGAACCTGAGAAATATTTCATAGCATCAAACCAAGTAGCACAGAGATTCTTGCTGGTGGAGTGAGAACGACTCATGGTTTGAAACCAAAACTTTGCCTCACTGCTTTACTTCCTTTAAAATGTACTTTGAACCTCTGGAAATGGTAGAGGATGATAGGGGACGTTGATGTTCTGCAGAGGAGGGTAAGGACAGTGTCACTTGCAAGAGGTTAGTACACAGGGGAAAAGGGTTGAATCAAGGTCTGCCTGACTCCTTTTTCAACTTCCCATGTTGTTCCGCATCAACTTGTTTCCTTAGTTCATTGAAACTGTTCTTTGAATGATCATCAGTGGGCATTTAGTTGCTAAATCTAATAGGTTTTTGCTCATTCTTGCTCTTATCTCCTCTGTGGTATTTGAGAACTTCCTCCTTTGTCTTGACATTGCCCCTTTCTTTTCCATTTGCTGCTCTTTGGAGTCTTCCTTCTCATGGATTGTTTCTCCTCGGGCTCCACTTCCTTCTGCCTGTCCCCATGGGTGCACCCCAAGGTCATCACTGGTCATCGTTTTATCTTTTCTCTACTCTCTCAGTCATTTTGCCCAAATTCCTACTTTGCCATCTACTGGCATCTTCTTGTGGGGCCATCAGAACATCTTTCTAGCCCTGAGGTTTTCTCCTCAGGTCCTTCTTTCTAGCTGCCTCCTGGACAGCACTGCTGAATGGTCTAACTGCTTTTCAAGTTCCTTTTCAAGTTCTCCCCCAGAGACCTGCTAGGTCCTTACCGTTGTCCCTATCTACGCAAGCCAGAAATTCCTCCCTTTGTCTTGACTTCCACCTGTCAAGTTCAGTCAGTTCTACCCACTCCAATGTCTCGCATCTTTTCTCTATCTCAGTGCTTACCACTACCTTTGCTCTTATTACTCTCACCCCAAAATGGGTTAGTGCAGGGCTGGATAGCAGGTGGGAACTCAGCAAAATGGTGGCTATTGCTGTGATACCCCTTCCTTCTAAGGTATGTACTGCAAGGGGCCAACACGGTTCCAAAAGCATGGTTGTGCACATGCTGCTTCCCTGCTCAAAAACCTTCAGTGGCTTCCTGTTATGCAGTGTGAAGTCTGAACTTCATTGCCTGATACACGTCTTGCACATAGCCCTACAACCTACTGTTGGAGACCACTATGAAGCAGCTCTGAGCAGGATTTAAAATTAACTAATTGGCTTTCTATGTTTATTCGTGAGTCTGTCCTAGGCCTAGGCAGGGAGCTGATTCATAGTAAGTGAACCTCTATGAATCACTGGCCCTGGTTGAGACCTGTAGTGACCTATGATGCCAGAGATACCTCAAAGGGTAAGATAAGTCTGCAGCTGAGGATGCCTGGCAACAACCTCAATTAAGTAGATAGAGACTGCAGCTGCAGGCATCTTGCTCCTGTTGTACCACCATAAATGTCATCATGGAGATAAGACGTTTCTCCTTAATTGGCATAATTTACTATTTGGAGAAGTCTTTGAAGTGACTCCCAAGGTCCTACTCATTTCCCATGCTTTCCTCAGTATCCCCTCTCTTTGTTTGGAAATGTATTAAATATGGGCTGCCCAGAGAAGCCCTTTGTCTTGGTACTCATCTTAGCCCAAGTCATGAACTCTGCAGAGGGTTTTGATCCTCCTGGAGCCCTAAAATCATACCACTTGTCTCATTTATTTAAGCTCTTGCTGTACACTTGTTTGGGGATTTAGGCCAGGTCCCCAGTAACCTACCTTCCACCCTCCCTCCTTCTTTCCCTCCCTGCTTTCCTTTCTTCTTTACTTCATTCCTTCTCTTTTCTTTCTTCCTTTTCTTTCTTTCTCTTTCTTTCTTTCTTTCTTTCTTTCTTTCACAGCACTGGTCAATTGAATTCAGGCCTTATGAAGGCTAGGCAAGTACTCTACCATTGAGCTACACCCCTAGCTTTAAAAAATTTTTTTTATTTTGAGACAGTTTTTTTTTGGGTGATGAGGGTACTGGGAATTGAACTCAGGACCTTTTACTTGCCAGCCAGGCCCTTTTCTTTCTTTCTTTCTTTTTTTTTAAGAGAATAAAACCAAACAAAATAAAAGAGAATAAAGCCAATCAAAGCAAACCAGTGAAAGTAATACAGTACTTCAAGACAGGATAACAGGAAATCAACTATTGCTACCATAATGCCTCTTGTTATCTTCAAAATTGCTGCCCATACCATCAGACATAATAAAATCAAACAAAACAGGACAGAATAAAACCAATAAAAACAAAACATTGAATAAAACCAAACAAAAATGGAGCAAAACAAAACAGTGACAACATTATTGGATTTCAAAAGCAAGACAGAAGAAAATCCCCCATAGTTGCTATATTGCGTATTGTTGTCCTCTAAATAAAGATTACCTGCTTTAGGCCCACAAAGTCAATCCAACGACATAAGCATTAAGTTGTTTTTGTACTACAGTTGCTATCAACTCAGTCTGTGTTCCTCTGAATTAGCCAGTTGCTTACAGGGTGGGGGGACCTCATCCCTTCTCATCTCCCAGCCCATGTGCCAGCTGGTTCACAGGAAAGGCGCTTCCTGTTTCTCCTCCCAGCCCACAGTTACCACTGGTACATGGGAAGGACTCATTTTGAGGCAGGCATTTTTGAGACAGAGCCTTGCTAAGATAACCAAGGTGGCCTCAAACTTGTGACCCTCCCATCTCTGGAGTAGCTGGAATTATAGGTATGCACCACCACACCTTGCTCCTAATCTATCTTGATAGCTAAAGTTTTCACCATTCATGCCCCTTCATTGCCCTTCACCACAGCTGACCTGAACTGCTATTTCTGTAACAAGCACTCCACAACTTCTCACCTCCTTTCTCACCATGATTTTTTATAGGTTATCTTCCTGCAGTCACCCCTCCCATCTCTACACTTCTAAATCCTAATTAATCTTTAAAGCTCAGTTGCAATGCCACTTTCATAAAGGCATGAAGGACTGCTCTGTTCTGCCCCCCTAACTGCTCCAACCTCTGCGTTCATATAGCTTTTATCTAAAGTCTTGTGAACCTAAATTGTGATTTGCATATTAAAGTTTTCTGTATTAATGACAATAGGCACCCTTTTTAACACTCTCCCATTGCTGAAGATGGGACCCAGGGCCTCGGGTATCCTAGTCAAGTGCTCTATACCACTGATGTATATCCTAAACCCCTTTGTTAAAATCTTAATGTATTATATTTAATCCTCTTACTGATTTATGGGTTATACTATATTCCCATTTTGCAAATTAGCAAACTGAGGCATGGAGAAGTTAGGTAACCCACCCCAGGGTGCATAAGTGGGTTCAAATGAGCAGAGGCAGTCTGGCACCAGAGCTCACACTTCAATCACTAGTGCACAGGACACTATTACGTTTTACCAGACTGGAAACTCCTGGAGGGTGAGTTTTAGCTTTGTCTCTCCTCAAATCTCTGAAGCCATTCTTTAGACTTTAGAGAAGTTCTGAAAAGAGGCACATATTTGTTCAGAGTTCCCCCTTTCCTCATCCTGAAGGAAGTCAAGGACCGTTATATGGTGTTTGATGCAAATACTATAGCTTCATTTCCCCACCATTCTCTCCCTTTTTTCTTTTTCTTTTTCTTTTCCTTTCCTTTCCTTTTCTCTCCCCTCCCCACTTTCTTTTCTTTCTTTTTTTTTTCTTTCTCTTTTCTTTTGGTTCTCTCTGTCTCTGTCTGTCTGTCTGTCTGTCTGTCTCTCTTTTTCTTTTGCTCTTTTTTCTGCCTCAGCCCATGGAGAAGGCAATATTGTTAAAAAAGGTAGAGGGGCCCCTTCCTATTCCCAGAGAACTTGCGGAGTCGGGCAGTGGAGGTGGTGTGAGTGGTGCCCACACAGCTGCCCTCTTCAGCTGGCAGAGGATCTGCAGCTGCCACCTCAGGGCATCCAGAGAATGAACCAATGGAAGCAGACGCTGAGGGACAGGACCTTTATTTAACTCCATATGGGACTGCGCAGTCTCAGAAGCTGTTGAAATAATTCTACTGTTTTGGGATCACACACACTTCTGTTATCTCCCCAAAGGAAAGACATTTCCTTGCAGTGGGAAGTGGTAAATCATGTCAACTAGACAGGCAATTTGGATTAAATTCTGCTAACAGACCCTCGAAAATTCAGATTTTTCTTATTTGTATTTTATTTAACTTTGCATTCCCCTTCCTCTTTTGAAATAAGATTTTAGGCCAGGTTGGTATGCACACACACAGACACACAGACAATTACTATGAAATTGTTTTTGAATGGTACTGCAAAGTTTAGGTGTTATTTTTTAAAAGAGGGATTAATCCAAAGGTAGAAATAAATGTCCTTCAGGGCATTACTAGAAAAGGAAGTAAGAAAAAAACATATCAAAAATTTTTAATTTTTCTCTATTAGAAGTGGCCAGTTAAGCTGGTTCCACATAGAAGAAACCTAATGAGCATCTACTGAATGAACACCATAAATGCTTAAAATTCAGAGCTATAACAGTATAAAATATAACTTAAAATCGAATGGTGCCTTGTACTGGCAATGGTTTAAAATGTAAAATGGTCACACACATAGTAAGTTATGCTTTTCAATCATTGTCATTTATTTTCACAGAGACTCTTAAGAGTAACTGAGGAAGCTGGGTGTGGTGGCGCACTCCTGTAATCCCAGCTGGGAGGCTGAGGCAGGAGAATCCTTTGCAAGTTCAAGGCCAGCCTGGGCTACAAAGTGAGCTCAAGGCCAGTCTGAACTGCATAATGAGATCCTATCTCAAAAAGATTAAAAAAAAAAAAAAAAGAGTAGCTGAGGAGCCAGAAGGAGAGCCTGGTCTATGACTGACAGCAAATCTTTTGGAGCCTGAGTGCCCAAACTGCAATCCCAAATGCACTTATTTATCTCAAAGTGCAAAACACTGCAATTAAATCTGGATACTCAGGTTTTGGTCAGAAAAAAAGCAACTCATACATGAACACTTTTTGTCTTAAAAGACAAACACAATAACAGAACTTTTAGTGATACAAACAACTTCTCATTGAAAGGTAAGAGTTTGCATTTGGTGCACTTTTGTGTGCTTTTATCTGATGTTTGGCTGCTGGGCCAATGCTGGGGCAACCTGGCTCGCATGCCAGCAGAGAGGGCTGTGTGGCACATGTGCCATAGGTTTGCCACCACTGACACAAGAAACTAGTATCTTGACTTTGATTGCTGGGTACTGAGTGCCTGTCGAGTGCTCAGCTTATTGGAGGATGTCAGAGAAGAGAAGACAGGGCCCCTGCCTTCAAGGGGCAAATTATCTACCTGGGAAGAGAGCTACAGTACTTACTAAGAAACAACAACCAACACAACAAAACAATAAATGGCCCAGTGTTAAAATATATGAGGTTCCTTGTACAGACAGGTGTGTGTATCTTCTATGAAAACCACACTTTTTGAACTCACAGGGCAGGAACAAGACTGTTCTGCTCATCAATTATCCCAGGTCCTCTATACTACTGTGCCACCATAGGCAGTTGAAAATACTACCTGAAAAAGTCAGGTGTCATGGGGAGATACTTGTAGCTAATGAGATCTTTTAAATCAAAACTGGGAAAACATAGATCAGAAAGTACATGTAAACACAGAAAGTCTCATGGAGGAAGTGAGGCTTGAGTTGGGGCCTGGAAAATTCTTTATGGGATTAAAAACCTAATACAGACTGAAGCCATCGGGATGGGGAGAACCTGGATTTGGTTTGAACCTCAGATTATTGTGGTTTGCTGTGCCAGCACATGCCTTTCCTCAGGCATGGACAGGGCTTTTGCTCAAAGTCCAAAAGCAAAGGAAGACAAGAAGGCAGAAGGGGGGTAGTTGCCAGACTATAAATATTAACTTTACTCTTGGAAATCTTATGAGCAGGAATAATTCCTGAAGTATGCAAGTAACTGAGAGCTTTCCTTCCAGCTCAACTATGCACTCCAAAGTATTCCTATGATATTAAACAAAGAATACCAAAAGTCTTAGAATGATCATATCTTTTGCTTTTACTTTTATGAAAGTATGCTAAGGAAATAACCGTAAAGGTGAGCAGAGGCACTCTGAAACAAACGAAACATCCGTACTCAACATAAAAACAATTGTTTTATTTTTAAAAATTTTAGAGAGGTAAGCTTTGTTACAAATATAATTCATACACGATACTCAAAACACATGGAACAAAATTGTGTTTATATCAGTTGTCCCTGAATGAGACAATTAAAGGTTGTTTTGATTTTACTCTATCTTTAAAAAAATTATAAAAGTCTGAAGGGCTGGAGATGTAGCTCTGTAGTAGAGTGATCCCCAGCACCACAAAACACAAACATCTGTAATTTAGTGGCTATCTTAACATCCATTCTGCTGATTTCCTGTTTTCATTGTCTTTGACCACAGTAGTACTAGATTACACTATATCACAACTCTATAGAGAAAAAAGATTAATATGTAGAAAATTGATAATAATGCAAATGTTTCACAATCATATTTATGAAAACTATCCCTTTTCATGTCAGTGCAAATGAATTTTGTATGTTAGATAATAGAGTCAGGGTCTCACTATGCAGTTCAGGCTGGCCTTGAACTCATTTTGTAGCCCAGGCTGCTCTCAAACTCACAACGATCCTTCTGCCTCAGCCTCCCGAGTGCTGGGCTTACAGGCGTGCGCCACCTCTTATTGTTTACCTAATTCATTAATGTGGTAAATAAAAGCTTTCGTATTTGTTCATTTTATATTTATATGTTATAATAATCTTGCCTTATTTTGAAAATTAATTCTTTAACACTGTATGTTTTCTATATTCTAGGAAATATCTATTGTTCTCTGTAATAAATATGTGCCACAAATTTTAGTACACATTTAAACTATAAGATACATGCAGGAAAGTATGTAAGTTAAAAGCTCAAAGTTCTTTCACAAAATCAGCCTGCCCATATAAGCAGGACCCAGGTCAAGGAGCAGGCAGGACATTAATGCCATGCCAAAGCTACCTGTGGCCCCCCTCTTAGTCTGGCTACCCACCTCCCATCAGCAGACCCTGTCTTCACTGTCAGCACCCTGCCTTCATTTTGTCTGATTCTGAACTTTATACAAATAGTTATAGAGTGTGTTCCCCTTTCAGTTCCTCTACTCGTCATTGTGTTGTGTGATTCACCCGTGTTGTAGTGTAAAGATTACCTCCTTATTCCCCTTGCTATGTAGCTTTCCATGACGTAGAGAGCACATACTTTACCCAATCGATTGTCGATAGCATTCAGATTGTTTCTGGTTTGGGCCATGATGAATGATGCACCTCTATGAACATTTTTATGTATATATTTTTTGTGCAAATATGATACATTTCTGACTCTAACAAGCATTCATTTAAAATCTGAAAAAACCCTAAAATTAAAAAAAAAATCAGCTTTCTTTTTCTCTCTCCACCTCATCCCATCAATATAAAGTTGTCTGACTAACAAACACTTTTAAAATTAAACATAACCTAGAAGATTAATCATCATGCATCCTTTATGGTGAATTTCTGTGATTGGTTAATAAGGTCAACAGCTAACTGAGAAGTTTCCACTGAGGGCGTGAGGACATCCGGGTAAGGAAGTGGCCATGGGAACTTTGGCTCCCTTGGAAGGCAGTGGGCCTTGGGTCCGTGGAGTGGCTGTGCTGGAGGAGAAGGAAGCAGGGGGTGGAGGTTACTGACTTTTTTATTTAATCAAGTTTTTGGGTACTGCACCCCTTAGAAAAGAATCACTGCCATGATTAACATGATTTATTTGTTTTAAATACATAGCTGACAATTGGCGAAGTGCTTTTTATACCATTACCTTGTTTAATCTCACTCTCAGAAGAAAAAGACCGGTGTTTTTATACCTGTCCCTGTTTCAGAGGCTTAACATTAAAAATTAGACATCACAGTTGAACAGGTCGGTTAGGATTCCAGTTCCCCTCCACTGAGTCCAGGCTCCAGAGCCTATGTATATCTAGTTAACCCCCTCTGGATCAACTTAGTAACTCCCTAGTAAATCCTAGCTTGGAAGTAGAGAAAAAAGAGGAATTAAGAGGCAAGAGGAGCAGAAAATACACCCATACTTCCTGTTTATTATGAAATGCAGACTGAAAGACATATCAAAGTACTATCGTATTTGACTAAAGGCCAAAAAGAGTGGTACAGACCAGTAGAGCTTACATTTTGGCCTTCTGCATGTGGGCAGCGATCTAATGAAGATAGTGGGGCAGGATGGGGTGCAGTGGTTAGAGATTTATTGGGTAAAGCAGGCTGTGCCCTTCTGGGACTGATCCCATGTTGTATAGAGCAGTAGCTTTCAGGCTGTACCCTGCCCCCAGTTATTCTATTTTATAAAGTAGCAATTTGCTCCATTTCAAATGCAATACTGGGGTGAAATGACTTGGTACCTTATCAGTGCAAATAAATAACCACCCAGGCTTCTGGCCACTAAACTTATCAAAAAGAACAACCATTAGCTGTACAGCATCATCACAGGACACAAACTAATAAATAGTCATGCTAATAAAAGAATTACCATGTATAAACTTGGCAAGTTAAATCAGGGGTCCGTAGATACAGGACAACTCAAGGCCATATCTGAAAGAACTAGGCCTGTGAACTTATCAGATCAACAAATGGTGCAACTCCTTACCCGGGTCATATGAGAAAAGGGGTGCACAACACCAGATGGCACACACTGTGGGAAGACACAAACGTGACCGGTCTATGCTAATGGCATAGCTTACCCGGGACATTTAGCACAGGCCCTGGTCAGCAGGCTTTGTGGGGGTGGAGAATAGGGGTAGTTGGGAGGAGGAGGGCACAGGACTGCTAAGCACAACCCAAACTTCAAGGAAATTTCAGTGTACCTAAGAGTCCATGTAAAACAGTGCAATGGACAGAATATTCTAAGAGAAGTTCTGTTGAGTCTGGAGGTGTGAGTGTGACACCGGCAAAGCAGGCTGCTGCAGTAGTCTAGCGATGAGTCTGAGCTCTTGGACTTGATGAACAAAAAAGCCCAGGCTGGGGTATTGGCAGGCATCTCAGTGGATCTGAGAAGGGAGACTTTTGTCTTAAGAAGGACTGGATGAGTGCTGTTTAACATTGTTTGAATTTGGTTCAGCAGGGCTCTCAGGAAATCACCAGGGAGGTGGCTGTGGTCTTCTGCAGATGGTTAGGAAGAATGGAATTCACTGGAGAACCCCTAACACGTACTCGCTTGTATATTTTGCTTCAGGGCCCCGAGAAAGGATTAAGGCCGATCCATGCCAACACTGTCAGTGGGCACAATCTAACTAGGCAAGGGTATTGTTGATTTCTTCTTAGTGCACGTTTTCTTAGAGAAGGATTTCACACGTGAAAAATTCTGTTCTTATTGCCAAGGTATTAGCAAATGAACAAATTGCAGAATGGTAAAGGAGAACGTGAAGATGTTCCCAATGGCTTGCTATTTCCACAATAGAAAGGACCAACAACTATGCTATAGATGTCTTACCCTTTTTTTCTTAATAAATGTTTTAAAGCCTGTTTGTACAATAGGACCCTAGCACTGAACATCCATCCAGAACTTCTCAATTAATGTTCAGAATAAACAGCACAACTTCCATTTCCAATCTATAAATTGAAAAAGTGTATGAGGTCAAAAGTATTAACATTGTCGACCTTGCTGGTAACTACGCATCTGTCCAAGCCTCTGTCTTGCGTGCAGAACATGTCCAGTTTTGCCCTTTCACCTTCTACTGATGGGGATCATTAACCCCACAACCAGGTCAAGCTACCATGCTGGACAGATCTCCACAGGGTTCAGCCACCCTCAAAGTGGGAAAACCTCAGCTGCTTCTTACTGTTTATCTTCCAAAAGATCCAAAAGTTTTTGGTTACCTCATAGGCCTCTGAATAAAATGCCTGATTGTCCCACAGGATTGCAAAGTCGTTCTTTGAGGGCAGCCCAACCCTGATTGCTCAATTTTGCGAGCAGAAGTGCAGATGAATCATCAGTGTGTGAGTTCCTCTTGTACACGGCCTGAAGTTTCTTGGATGACTTCTTCATTTATACAGTAAACTGGTAACCTATTTAACTTTCTTTGACATGTGGCATTTTTTCAGTATATTTCAAATTCTGAAACCATTTCTTACTGGTAAATATAAATTTGCATTTTGTACAATTTCTGGAAGCACTTTGCACAAGGAAAAAGAGAAAAACAATCAAGGGGTGAGTTATAGATAGTGTCTGACACTGATGCGGGGTGAGGGAATTCTGCACCTGGGCAGATGGTGCGAAATTGCGCGGCTATGGTATCTGATCGCTAAAAAGGGCTCTGTTTGGGGCAGCAGGAAGAGACGAGATGGTTGGAAGAGTAGAGTCATGAAATTGGTTGTCTTGGAAAAGAGAGTCACTGATACTGTTTCAATAAGTTGTTTTTTATTTTTTTTAAGATAGTTTGAACATGCCTAATCTAAAAAATCTGAAATCTATAATGTGACAAAATCTAAATTCTGCATTTCATATTTTTGAATTAGAAATGCTCAGCTGGAAAGGTCTAGGCAAATAGTCCAAAATCTGGAAAGCTCTGAAATCTGAAATACTTTTGGTCCCAATCATCTTGGGTAAGGGTGAATCCAACTTGCCTGTAGCTTTTTTATGATAAAAGCAACACTTCTTCATTAGCCAAGTAGAAAATTTGATGAGGGAGAGAGAGAGAGAGAACTTTTTAAACACTCAAATATCCCACAGGATTGCTAACTTTTATACTAGCTTCCCATTTCCCTGGGAGTCGGAAAGAAGACAGGAGTTAGAATTACCTCTGAAGCCGGGCCAGTGGTGCAGGCCTGTAATCCCAGCGCTCTGAGAGGCTGAGCGGGGAGATCAAACGCCTGAGCCTGGCCTGGACAATTTAGCAGCTTTGCAACAGCCAAGGGTACAGCTCAGTGTGAAGGTCCTGGTTTCAATCCCCAGTACTGAAACAACAATAACAACAACAACAAAAATAAAAACAACTGTCTTTGAAAAAAAGACAAATCTAAAGTGTATTTAGATCACTCAGTGTTAGAATAGAGTGTTACTTTGTAATTTGAGCAAGTAATAAAGTATTGTAGTAAGTCACGTTATTTAAATGTTAACAAACAAAAATAAAACCTTCTATTGACATTAAAATCACATCCAGAATGACCAGATATGAAAAGCACATCAGACCAGAAATGGATGGAATTTACATCATCTCTTTCAGATTTACTTTGGGTTAAGTTCATGTCGGAAGGAATGTCAGACAGAAATCACCACACCGTTTCACATGTCCTCTCTTGTTCTCCCCCTCTCCCTCTCTTTCTCCTCTTTCTCTCTTTCTTTTATTCAGTCTTGTTTGCCCTCCACTCTTCTCAAGTTTAGGCGAATCCTGGTCAAACTAAATGCAAAACGGTGTAATGCTACTGCATTGCTATTTTTGTACCTAGTCGTCAATAATGTAAAGTTACAAGAAATCATAATACTAATGCAAAAAGTCAAAGCAGTAGTCTCCCCTTATTGGGAGTTCCACTTTCTAAGGTTTCAGCTACCCATGGTCAATAGAGGTCCAAAATTATTAAATGGAGAATTCCAGAAATAAAGAACTCAGAAGTTTTAAGTAATTTTTATTATAGTATGTTTTTACAGTTATTCTATAAGATAATCTTTTAATCTCTTACTGTGCCTAATTTATAAATTAAACTATCATAAATAGTTAAGGTACAAAAGGCATTAAATTTGTAAATGTGTATATACAAAAAACATAGTACTGTATGTGTAATGTTTGGTGCTAGCTGAGGTTTCAGGGGCCCATTAGGGATCCTGGAACACATTATAGTGACCAGAAGACCTTATTATAGGGCCAGAAGCACAAAGCAAAAAATAAAAGTTTCCTCTCTCTTTCTCTTGTCTGTCTCTTTAGTAATTTTTCCCACTTCCAGAGATGGAGGCAAAAGCCAGAAATAGGATGGAATAAAGTTAGGGAATTTTTTCTTGCACTTTTATAAACTATGTACTTTTGTGATTGTGTAGGTGTATTTTAAACTATTTTCAAAAGAT
The DNA here is from genome assembly GCA_004363535.1 of Dasyprocta punctata. Classification (NCBI taxonomy): domain Eukaryota; kingdom Metazoa; phylum Chordata; class Mammalia; order Rodentia; family Dasyproctidae; genus Dasyprocta; species Dasyprocta punctata. The sequence goes on along the minus strand of RJWM01006245.1, from coordinate 32,864 downwards.
TTGGAGAGTAAAGGGAGATGAAAAGCATGAATCCAATCTATCTTTTTTTGTGTGTGCCTTTTTGAGACAGAGTTTCGCTATGCAGTTCAGGCTGGCCTTGAACTCACTTTGTAGCCCAGGCTCACCTCAAACTTGCAGTGATCCTCCTGCCTCAGCCTCCTGAGTCCTGGGACTACAGGCATGCACCACCATGCGTGGCCAACCTATCTTGAACTAGAAGCCCTTTAAGAGATTTGTATAAGCACACACATGCATCCATACATTTATTTACTTTATCAAAATAGAATCATTGAGGATATACTGATTGGTAGCTATGTATGTCCTTGATATATTTTAGACATTTGATCACATTAATATTTATCTATAGTATTATTTTAAATCCAAAGAGTAGGGCTGGGAGTTTGGCTCAGTGGCTTAAGCGCCTGCCCTGGCAGGCACGAGGCTGTGAGTTCAATCCCCGGTGCCGCAAAAAAAAAAAAAAAAAAAAAAAAAAAAAAAAAAAAAAAAAAAAAAAAAAAAAAAAAAAAATCCAAAGAGTATATTATTATATGGGTGCATTTATTTAATTAAGCTCTGATGTTAGACATTTTGGTTGTCTTAACTGTGTCTGTACGATGATTACAGTCTGTGTAATCTGCCTAGTAGCTTGGTTTTTGCATACATGCTTAACTACTTAAGGATAAACTTACAAAATTGAAACAATATGTGTACTTCATTTCCCAGTAGTGAGGCTCAAGACCAAAGTCTCACACATTAGGTGAGCACTGTCCCACTGAGCTCCATCCCCAGACCAATACGTACTTTTTTTTTCTTTGAGCTCCTGGGATTGAACTCAGTATGTTGCATATTCTACCAGGCAAGAATTCTACCACTGAACCCATCCTCAGCCTTTTTTAAAATTTTATTCTGAGACCAGGTCTCACTCAGTTGCCCAGGGTACCCTTGCATTTTCAATCATTCTGCCTCAGCCTCCCCAGTAGCAGGTTTTATAGCTGTGTGCCACCATTTCCAGCCTGATATATTCATTTGTAAGGACTTTGAATATACTGAATGCTTGCTAAGTTTTATGGATTTCATATTATATTTTATGTTTAATTAACATATAAATTATATACTATAAAATTTAGTGTGATGGTTCAACTCATGCATACCGCATGCAGTAATCAAAGCCAGCCTCCTTTTATCCACCATCCTCTTCCACCTTTCCCAAACCAGTCTGCATTCAGTCCTGGTTATTTTAGCTTTCACATATGACAGAGAACAAGTGGTACTTGTCTGTATCTGGCTCATTTCACTTAACGTAATGTCCTCAAATCCCATTTTGCCACAAACAACAGGACTTCATCCTTCTTGATGTCTGAATAATATTCTATTGGGTATATATACACATTTTCTTTATCCAGTCATCTGTTGATGGGCATGTAGGTTGGTTATATATATTAGGTATTGTTAATAATGCCTCAGGAAACATGAGCATGCATGTTCTTACATTTTAACTGTGCAGTCTAGAAGCTAACAATGAATTTAGCTTCTTTTCTAGGTTGGGGCACTATAAACTGCTTTTATGTCAAGACCTGCTTCATCTTCCAGAGTGGGAGTTCCCAGCATCAGGCTTGTGGGGGAGGAAGCTTAATCCTCTTTCTAAATATCCCAGTGAGTCATTCTCAGCTTCCTTTCTCCATCATTCCTCAGCCCATACACATCCCTGCCTTTTTTTTTTTTTTTAAAGAGGCAGGATTTAGCCTTAAGGATCTATTGGAGTGGAATTGGAAAGGGGCATCTCTTCTAGATCGTCATTATTTCCAGACTGGAATTCACTGTGTCATTTAAAATAAAGCTATCTTTAGTTTTTAAGACATCTTAACTGACTTCACAAAAGTAAAATCTCTAAGTCTTTGAAAAAATATTAGCAATGAAAAAAAATATTATTTAAGAGCCTGGGTTTTTTGGGTGGTGATGGTGCTTGGGAAGCCAAAGGGGGTAGCTCAGTGGTAGAGTGGGTCTATAGAATGAAAAGAACCTGGCTTCTGATCTGATCCCAAGTACTACAAACACATTGGATGATACCACCACAGCACACACTCTACAAGTGAGCTATATGCCCATCCCATAGTCTTTGTGCTTTTTGTTTTTTAATATGTTATGTTTTGAGACAGCATCTCCCTATGCAGTTCAGACTGAACTTGAACTCTCTACTCACTATGTAGCCCAAACTGGCCTCAAACTTGTAACAGTCCTCCTGCTTCAGCCTTCCAAGTGCAGAGATTATAGACGTGCACCTCCATGCCTGGCTTATGGTCTTTTATTTATTTATTTATTTATTTTTTTTCCCTTCAAGTAATGACATGCACTTGGGTGGACAGCTATTTGGGCAGTAAGATTACCATGGCTTCTCTGACACCTTGGTAGATTTCTCATCTGATCTGTGTTTCTTCCCATTCGAACACTGTATGGCTTTCACAAGCCTGTTTGGGGCATGTAGAAAACAGCACAGGGGCACACACGCACACCCCTCCACCGCATTCAATTTTTTGTCTTTCTTCTTATTGCTACTATTATGCCACTGCCACTGAGATCTAGCTATGATGTAAAAATGTAATGTGGTCTTTATGGCTAGTCAGGCAAAGGAAACAGCAAGACACTTTTTCAAAAATCTGTAGTGTTACCATAGCTGTAAAGTTGATAAAGCACTTTCACCTGTCTGAACCTCATGTGCTCTTCCTACAACGCTGTAAAATAGGTCCAGTGACCTCATTTTACAGGTAACAGAACTGCGGCGATTGGAGGTTTAAACATTGCTCCAGACAAAGTGCGGGGTTATCTTTCATTTCAGTATTCTCCCTGGCCTGTATGTGCCGTGCCCAGGGAATGTGCCGCACTGAGAGGGCTCTTAACTTCAAGGGGCAGCAACAAGATGAAGCAATCGCTCTCCGGAGTTAGGAATTTTACATGTTTCCTTATGAAACCCTGGCATCCTCCTTTCCATCAGAATCGCGAACTATTTGACCAGACCTAGCCAAAGAACAGAGAGAAGGAATTTGGCTTTCCCTTTTCTAGGACTAAACTGTAAAAGTCACCAAAATCTAGGGTGAAATGTTTCAGTAAAATTAACTCCATAGTACATTACTTTACCTTCACTCAATTTGTGGTTAATTTTCAGGATAACTTACCAATAAAAAAATAAAAGCATAACTAGAGAAGCACTGCTATAAAGTCTTAAATAACCCCTACTGGATAGCTCTGTGTGCTGTAGTGTGGCTAAAGGTGCACATTTGTTCTAGAATCAGTGTCAAGACAGACATATCTACTTCAATCTGCAAGAGAAATAATAGAGATAATGTCAGAAAGTCTGCCTTAAAGTGGCCAGGTTTACAATGATTAAAGAAGTCAAGGGAGGCAATGAATGTGACACAGTTCGCCATCAAGGAATATCTCCAGATTGGGTTCCAAATCTGAGAATGTGAACAAAGTTTTCTGTAAAATCTTTACACTTAGTGATCAAGTGCTAGAGTCCTCCCTAAAACGTATTAAAACTATATTTACTAGCC
>RJWM01006245.1:0-29216 GCA_004363535.1 Dasyprocta punctata | reverse complement strand
CGGACCCTGGTTTTATGAAGCAGGGTCGCACTACATAGCTCAGGCCGGCCTTGTGCTCGCGTCGCAACCCAAGTCGGCCTCGAACTCACAATGCTCCGCCTACCTCAGCCTCCCGAGTGCTGGGATTAAAGGTGTGCGCCACTATGCCTGGCCCTGGCCCTACTTTTTGAGACAGGGTTTCACTATGTAGTTCAGTCTGTTTTTTTGTTTTTTTTTTTTTTTAAGAGCAGAATATATTTATTGAGAGAAAGAAAACTTCTGTCTGTAGAACAGAAGGGGGCCCGAGTGGGTTGCCCTCAGTCTGGTCTTGAACACACTTTGTAGACCAGGCTGGTCTTGAATGCACAACGATCCCCCTGCCTCAGCCTCCTGCGTGCTGGGACTAAAGGTGTGCGCCACCACACCTGGCCTGAAATGGAGTTTTCAGATTCCCTGAGATTCCATCCTCAGTGGGTTTGGTAGCTTTGAACTGAGCATAAGAACAGACTTAGGCCACGTCTGCAAGATAACCAACCCAGAAGTATGTCTGAGTCCCAAATATCAAATCGATGGGTTAGTGACTGAAGGACTTAGCTTTTTTCTAGTAAAAATAGAATGGGATGTACATTTGGCTGAAATGTATTTTTCTGTTTCCTATGGAAGGGGCTCTTGTACTTATTTTGCTTCTGTCCCACTGGAACTTGTGTTGGACACATAGCCAATACCTAGAAATGCTTGCATCATGAAGTGAATAAGGAGGTTAACCAAGATCACTGGCATGCCTTGGTGTGATGGTTTTCTGCCAAGATGAATTCACTGTGATGAAATTAGAGGTTTGTCTAAGATCCAAGAGGCAGCGTAAGGGTGGAACAATGGATTATTAATGAGGTCACACAGAAGAGTACAGAGAGTCAACCCACAGCCAAAGATATGCAGGCTTTGGGTGCATTACCTAACTTCAGTGTCCTTATTATAAAGTGTGGATTAGAATGACTATAATATAGTTATTATGTGGATTCAATAAGACAGTGCACATGTAGTAATTAGTAAAGTGGCAAATAAGAATTGGCAGGATTCTAGGGTGGTCAGATACAGAAAGTATAAAAAATGGAAGCTCTGATTCTAAAGGAACCAAGTGATCTCCGCAATCTATATAAGTCTTGGCCATACTGTAAACTAATTAAGGACCAACTAAGACACCTGCCAGAAGTCTTGTCTCTGGGTAGTATCCTGGGTAATGTCCTAAAATTATGTGATATGGCTTAGAAAAACCCCTGAAAAGATTTTCTCCTGGTCTAGAGATATGGGAACATGAAATAGAAATTGAGTTAAATAATAACAGTCCTATTTCACAACCCTTTTCGGATATTATTAGGGAATCAAAGGACGTATCTAAACATCAAAGGAAAGAGCAGGGAGGGCTGGGGACAAGGCTCAGCAGCACAGCGCCTACCCGGCAAGTGCGAGGTTGTGAGTTCGATTCCTGATACCAATAAATAAACAAATCAATACATAAATACATAAATAAATAAACAGAGGAAAGAGCAGGGATTCAGGCACAAGGCAGGGAGAGAGAAATGTTACTCCAGATACATTTTATCATCCAAGTAGACACTTTGTAATACGTAGAGCAGCAGTGGGGTACCTAAAGTACGCATCACAGTGGACAGTTTGTGTCTTTGGAAGCTCTAAAAGGTTCGCCATCATGGATCTGGAGGATCCCTTGGGGGGAAAAGTCTGGTGGGAGGGGAGACAGGGAACTTTTTGGAAAACCTTCTTTGTGTAACTCCTTGTATTAGATTGAGAAAACATCAATTGTTTAACACGAAAAAAATTGCAAGGTGTAGTTGTGCAGGGAGAGACAGGATGATGAGCTTGTTTAACTCATCTGTGCAAATCAACCATTCCTCCGTCCTTTAAAAACAATGCCTTATACTTTCATCGATTAGATCATAAAACTCCCTCCCTCCCCACCTCCCTCCCTTCTCTTTTTCTTTCCTTCCTTCTTTTCTGTAGAGCTATCAACCAGGGCCTAGCACATCTCAGGCAAGAACTCTACCACTGACCTTCACCCCCAGCCCAGCCCTGCATTTCCTTATTAAATGTATTCTAACACTTACACTTTCCCACCAAGTCTAGCCTTGCTCTTACTACTTACCTGAAAGGAGATTGATTCCTGTTGTAATTTCTGAAAAAGAACATAGTGCTCTGGGTAAAAACGACGACATCCCAAGAGGCAGAGTGAGAAAGAAGAGGCAACGCAGCTGCTGGAAGTGGGCCGCTGCCTTAGGGAAGCATGGAATGTTGAACATCGCTATCAGAAGATCATAGCTGAGGAGTTCAGGGCCCTGGGCGAATGGTACAGCATTTGCCTAGCACACACGGAGGCCCTGAGTTTGATCTGCAGCACTGTGAAAAGAAAAACAGGAAAAAAAAAAAATTTAGATTTGGGAACTATCTGGTGTTTGTTTGTTTGTTTGTTAGTTTGTTATTGCCATGCTAGGGACTGAGTCCAGGTCCTTGGACCTGCTAAGCAAGCACTTGAACACTGAGTTAATTCCCTTTCCTGGAACTATTTGTTTTATATGATATAAACTCAGCTAAATTAACCAGACTGGATATGGTCTTTTGCATTCATTTTTACCACCTTCTATAGTCACCTCATATTTACTCCATATCATTGCAGGACTTAGAGAGCTCAAAACTATATTTCCTGTTTTTTACCATCCATAAAACTCAACACCAGATGAACTGTAAATCCAAATGTGAAAAATAGAGATTTCCCAACGAAACTCAGAATACTCTTACAGCCTTGGAACTGGCAAAGACTTCTTAAACTAGACACACACAAAATAAATGAACCATAAGGGAAAACATCTGATAAACTTAACTACATAAAAGAAGGAAAACACAAGCCACAGAGTGGCAAAGATATTCTCAACACACACGTCTAACAAAGGACTCATATCCAGGATAAACAACTATAAAGACCAAGAAAAAGTCAGACCAGTCAATGGAAAATCAGGTGGAAGGCTTGAACAGGCATTCATGGAAAAGGTTATTAAAATGGCCAAGAAGCATATGAAAAGTGTTTATTAGATGCCAGGAAAATGAAAACTAAAACTGTAATTGTGTTTTTAATACATTGTACTAGCCTTTCCAATGAATGACTAAAATCTAAAGGATAGAAAACACTGAGTTTTTTATTTTTGTTTGTTTGTGGTACTAGAGGTTGAACCCAAGGCCTCATACTGAGCTATGTCCTCAATCTCTAGCCTTTTAAAAATTTTATCTTAAGATAGGGTCTTGCTAACTTTCCTGGACTGGCCTTGAACTTGTAATCTTCCTGCTCCTGCTTCCTGGATAACTGGGATTATAGACTTAGTAAATAGCATGATAGATGGTGTTGTTCTGGTATGCTAATAATTTCTTTTGAGTTGGATGCTGGATAAATAAATGTGTGTGTTCACTTTTTGAAACTTCACCAAGTTCTATGGTGATGAGTTGGGCATTCTTCTGTATATGTTATACTTCAATGAAGTTGATTTCTAGTTAATGACAGCTACAGTTCTTATGCTGCCCTACCAGTAGGATTCTGCATAGAATTAAGATTTTGCCAACTAGCTGTAATGATGTAGAATTTGGAAGATAAAAGGAAAACGGTAGTTTTCACTTGGCCTTTAATATGCATACTACATTAAACATGATTTATAGTGATCAGAATTTCTGTGTTCACCAACTCTCCTGGTGAGCAGTGACAATGGTAGTGGTCTCTAGAGCTTCCTGACTTCTAGGTGGTGACTATGTAAACTGACCAGAAATCCTACAGGCAGCTTTTAAATTCTGTTCTTCCAGCCCTTCTAATACCTGTGTAAGTATATGATTCCTATTCTATACCAAAAATGGGGTTTGCATCCAATCTTGACTGATAGGTCAATAGCACAACCAAAAGGCAACCAAGCAGTACAGTTAAGGTTGATCTTAAGAATCCTTGGCAAAGGAAATTGTCATTGCAATTTTATCACCTAGGATCGTCACTGTCATGAGACAGTACTGCATTAGACCTAACCTAGATCTATTCTGACATGGTAAAGCCATTGATTGACATTGGGACATGCATGTTTCTGCTGCCATTCTGTAATAATTCTTAAAATATCCTTTGTCATCTCTTCACAATAGTGCCAATGCGTTTCACTTTTCTTTACATGTTCTTTAGCTCTTCCAAGTTGTGGATATTTGAATAAAGGATTCATATAAAGGCTCTATTCCAGCAGGATTAGCTGTTCCTTTCTTTTGGTTATACTACCAAGTTCACACTTGCTTATCTTAGCAAAGCCCTACACTGCTGACTTAAGTTTAGCTGATGATCCCAACCCAGTATCATGTTATTATTAGCCAAGATTTCCCATGGATTGAGGTAGATCTGAGGAGGATTGAAAAATAAAACATATCAGCCATATGAATTTTTACCTGGCTTCCCAATAGAGAATAATACCTAAAATAACAGATTTAAACAATGATGATTAGAAGCCAGGCGAAAATTTACTTAATAGGCAAAGAAGAGTCATTGAATTGTGGAACTGCACAGTCAGAATGGACCTTAGGCATAGTCTGTGGTTACCAGGAACCTGAGCTCGGGTTTGTCCCCAGGCCCCCGCTCAGTGCTGAATGCCTCGGAGTCTGTAAACTCTTCCTTCTCAGTAAGGGACTCGGGTGGCAGCCCCAGCACTGCCGAAGAGCTTGTGAGTGTTACACAGTCACAGGCTCCAAGACCCATCCAATCAGAATCTGCATTTTAACAAGATCCCCCAGTGAGCTGTATGCATGTCAACATTTGAGGACCACAGGCAAAAGTACCACAGCTGCTTGTTTTACCACTTAAAGCCTTGCCTAAAGTGTATTCCATAAAAAACCTGATCTCTTTTAGGTAGGGCCTATATTATTATAGGTCCCACAATAACAGATTTATTTCAATGGTAGGATTAAAGAAAAAAGAAAAATTCTCTCTAATGATCTCTGGAAAAAGAACATCTATTTGAGCTGTGTTAGTTTTTAATGTACCCATTCAGATTTTAATCCACTAGAAAAATAAATAGGCTATTTGGTAGCAGCATGTCCTTTAAAAATAAGTGCAGTAGAATTTAAAGTATTTAAATGGGTATTTAATTACAAAGTCTTCAGTGATTTAGTTTTCAATTACACAAAGGTAATTACACTAGAATCTCCCTCATTCGCCCTTCCGTGAGAAAGTGCTGGAGTGTTGTAATAAGCTAATGCTTTCAGGCAATGACTGATCTCCACTCCTTTTTGGCCAGGACTTGGATTCATTTGCTTTAAGCAATTTAGGTTGTATGCCAGGAATATAAATGATGGAAATGCCTTTCCTTACCCTTCTTACAAAGGAAGTCACATTGCTGTTCAGGGTGCTGGTGAGGCCACTGGCCCAAACTCTTAGACCAGGAAGGACTCACCTAGCAGGGGGCTTGGGCCCTCGAGGGAAAGATGGGACTCTAGGGAAGGACTGTCACAACTGGGTTCTTTCTAAAATTTCCTAAACTTTGCATGCTGAGAAGGCTTCTGGAGTGCTTCTTTTAGTATAGGCTGTTTTTAGATTAGAAATTTGAAGATTTTAAACAAAGCAAAAATGGACTTTGCAAAATTTAAAGAGACAGCATTGCAAAGGTAACAAGTTTTAAGGGCACCTCTCTCCACTCACACTCACAGAATCAATTTATCCTAGATTTAAACTATGCCCTTGAACAACTTAGATGCCCATTTGCCCTGGTGTTCACTGGTGAAAGTACACAGGTGATAACGTACGGTCAATAACTCTCCTATCTCACCTGTCAGGTAAAATAAATAAGTTGATAAAGTGCTGTTTTTATTGGAGAGTTAATAACTTACTCTAAAGTAGACTTTAATTGCTGGACCTTGCTAACAACTGACTTATGAATTAATTACCTTAAATCATTGCCAACTTTAATCCCTGTATAAGTTTGAAGGTGAACTTCACAGCACTCGAACCTAAAATAAATGTTAATGGCACAAATGATAGAACACAACTAAGGCTGCTACTCCTCAGTGCAAATAGAAACAAAATACAGTAAGTAGCAATGGAAATCTAGAATTAGAACCCATTTGGGTTCACAAAAGCCATCTCAATTCCAAACATGTTCTTGCTGGGCTGGAAATGAAGCTCCCTAACATGCTCAAAGCCCTGGGTTTGAGTCCAGCACCTCAAGGTCAAAAATGTGTCCTTATTCTAAGCCTTATCTCATCTGAGGAACCAGTGCTTATACCTCATTCATGAGATTAGAGTCCTAAGTTTTCTTTCTTTCCACATGTGAAAGTATAGCAAATAGATATTTCAGCCAAGAAATACATTCTAGGCCCAAAACCTAGAGAGATGGTGATTCCTATAAATTTTATAAAAAGTTAATAGTGGGGCTCGGGGTTCAGCCCGAGGGGTAGCATGCAGGCTTTGTGTGCCCAAGAGTGGGGTTTTACTCCCTAATACCTGCATGTGCGCACAGAAAGTTACTCTTCCAGACAGAAGGAAAAATGAGCATCGGGCACAAAAAGGAGAAATTCGATTTTTTTGCAGAAATTAGGAAACTCTGTCTTCAGTTCTCAGGTTATGTTTCTGTTTCCCTCCTAAAACACTGCTAAAAGGAAAAAATATTTTCAGCTGCAAGTAGAATACAGTAAGCTGCTTAGGGGGAAACAATTATTAACATAGCTTCTATTGTGAACTTTTTGACTTAAAAGGATCATAATTACCTGAGAAGCAACCTATAACATATTCCTCTTTTTTTTTCTTTCAACTTACTCTTTTTCGTTGTGCTTTTCATTTCAGTGCTGGGAATTGAGTTCTGGGCCCCGCGCTTATCAGACAAGCGCTTTACCACTGAGCTGTATACTGTCCCCAGGCCTAACTTATACCTTAGAAAATAAACTGTAGATATAGGAAAAATGATCCCAGACCTCCAAATGATATGGGGGAATGAAACTCCTGATCTACTATACGTCCGGAGCGAGTTCATGTTCTCTAAAAATCAAAGAATGAATTTTAGGAACAACGGAGGGTAAGAGCAGAATATATGTATTGAGGGAAAGAAAGCTTCTGTCTGAGGGACAGAAGGGGCCCAAGCGGGTTGCCAAGGACTCTGTCATTTTTAGGGACTTTTATAGAGTAAAACCATGAGGTTAGATGGGCCCAAGGTGGGGAAAATGGGAACCTGCAAGGTGGGCATAAGGTGGGACATAACTACAGTCAACCAGTAAGATTACTTAGGTAAAATTAATTAAATCAAGGACAAATAGGGAAGCGAGTCATGAAGTGGGGATGCTTAACAGCTGTGACTCTTCCTGTATGGGGTTGGGATCTTGACTCCTGACTTCCTCAGGGTGATATAGAGTATTTAGAATATCAATCCTTAGGATATGGGTGCATTTGTTCTACCTTTTGTCTTGAGATCTGGTCCACAGCAGGAGGTGCCTGTCTCCTCAGAGGTTACAAGGTATCTGAACTTCTGCACTGGTTCTTTCAAGGACCTAGCCCTGTCTGACTGCCTATAATATTTCTGTCTGACTCAGTTCCCTGTAACAATATCATCAAAGTGCTTTTTAAAAATATTTGCGCACTCTCACATTTAATTTTTATGGCTAACTCGAGAGATCTGGCCTGTAGCGGAGGTGTCTGTCTCCTCCAAGGTTGCAAGATATCTGATCTTCTGCACTGGCTCCTTCGAGGGCCCAGCCCTGTCTGACTGCCTGTAATATTTCTAATTAACTCATCTGCCCATAACAAACTATTAACCAGGGTGCCAAAATAATTCAGTGAGGAGAGATTAGTCTTTTCAAGAAATGGTTGAGACAACTGGATATCACATGCCAAAGAATGAGCATAGACCTTTACTTCACACTAGATACCAACACTAACACAAAGCGAATCAAAACCCTGAATTCAATAACTCAAGTGATAATGATATAGGAAAAAAAATTATCCCAGACCACCAAATGATATGGGGGAATGAAACTCCTGACCTACTATACATCTGGCGCGAGTTCGTGTTCTCTGAAATCAAAGAATGAATTTTAGGAACAACGGAGGGTAAGAGCAGAATATATTTATTGAGGGAAAGAAAGCATCTGTCTGAGGGACGGAAGGGGCCTGAGTGGGTTGCCAAAGACTGTCATTTTTAGGGACTTTTATAGAGTAAAACCATGAGGTTAGATGGGCCCAAGGTGGGGAAAATGGGAACCTCCAAGGTGGGCATAAGGTGGGACATAACCATGGTTAACCAATAAGACTAATTGCTCAGGTAGAATTGATTAAATCAAGGACAAATGGGGAAGCGAGTCATGTAGTAAGCGGGGATGCTTAATGACAATGACTCTTCCTGAAGGGGCTGGGATGCTGGCTCCTGACTTCCTCAGGGTGATAGAGAACTATTTAGAATATCAATCCTTAGGATATGGGTGCGTTTGTTCTACCTTTTGTCTTGAGATCTGGCCCACAGCAGGAGGTGCCTGTCTCCTCAGAGGTTACAAGGTACCTGAACTTCTGCATTGGTTCTTTCAAGGACCTAGCCCTGTCTGACTGCCTATGATATTTCTGTCTGACTCAGTTGCCTGTAACAATAACAATATAAAAGAAAACAGGGATAAATCCTTGTCAAGTTCGGTCAGGGAATGATTTCTTAGAACATCCAAAGCACGAGAAACAAAAGCATAAAGTTGACTTCCTCGATAAAATTTACATTTCAAAGGATAGCAGTGAGAAACCTGCAGAATGGGAGAAAATGTTTTCAAATCATATATTTGGATTCAGAGTTTGTTTTGTTTTGTTTCAGTCAGGGTCTCACTGTGTAGTTCAGGCTGGCCTTGAACTTGCTTATGTAGCCCAGGCTGGCCTCGAACTTGTCAGGATCCTCCTGTCTCAGCCTCCCAAGTGCAGAGATGACAGGCGTGCGCCACCACATCCAACTCAAATCATATATATGATATACAATTTTTATCTAGAATGCATAAAGAACTCATACTACTCAATAATGAAAAGTCAGCCCAATTTAAAAATGGGCAAAGGATCTGAATAGACATTTGTATAAATAAGATACATGGTGAACTTTTTAAAAAGCAAAATCTCCAAGAAGGGTCCAGAGTGGCTAACAAGGCTTAAATTCAGAATGGAGCCTGGTGTCCATTTGCTGATCGGGGTGTTAAAGGCACTCTGTGTTTCTGGAATATCCCCAAATTAAACTCTGAGGCACTTGCCCGGGCATGTTCGTGTTTGAGCTGCCAAATAAACAGCCTTGGGAAAGTCCTGCTTCTCTCCCGGGCCTGACCAATGAGCCGGGATCGGCAATCGGCTCCCCAGGCCTGAGGCCTCCCGCCCGCTGGCGTCATCGTTTTCCTTACCGGCGTGGGACGCGCGGCTTCTGCGGGAACTGTCTCCGTGGAAGCCGAGCCGTTTCTTTGTTTCTTGGAGCGCGCTTTCGTTTTGTGCCCAAATCGGAGACTCTGACTTGGAAACTTTCTTTCTTTCTTTTTTTCCCCCTAGAATAAAACTAGCGTTTTCTTTTTGGTCTTGAGTTCCTTCTTATTGAATTTTTGTTGGCAATACAAAAAGCCCATAGGCACAGGAAAAAATGCTTACAATGATTAACCTTCAATAAATGCAAATCGAAACCATAATGAGAAACCACTTTGTACATACTATACTAGGAAGGTTAGATTCACAAAGACAGGTGCAAACGTGTTGGTGAGGGTGTGGAGACATCGAAACCGTCAGACATTGCTGGTGGGAATGAAAAATGGTGCAGTGCTTTGAAAAACAGTCCGGTCGCTTCTCAAAAGATTTCACATGATGCTACTCTATGAACCTACCATTCCTCTCGGGTATATAATGCAGAGAAATAAAAACATATCCACACAGAAAGTCTATGTAAGACCAGGTGTGGTGGTGCATGCCCATAATCCCAGCACTTGGAAGGCTGAAGCAGGAGGATTGCTGTGAGTTTGAGGCCAGCCTGAGGTACAAAGAGAGCTCAAAGCCAGCCTGAACTGCATGGGGAGACCCTGTCTCAAAGAAACAAAGCAAAGCAAAGCAAAACAAAACAAAACCATGTATGCGTTCATAGAAATATTATTCACAACATCTAGAAAGTAGAAATCGCCCAAATGTCTATCAACTGATTAACAAAGAAGTAAAATATATTATTATTTCCATATAAAGGATTATTATTTAGCAATAAAAAGGAAACACAGACACTTGCTATAATATGGACCTTAAAAACATTATGCTAAGTGAAAGAAACATCACACATTGTGTGACTCCATTTACTTGTAATGTACAGAAGATAGACAAATACATAGAGATGGAAAAAAGATTAGTGGTTGCCCAGTGACAGGGTAGGGTGTTGGGTAAACACTGGGAGAGGTTGTTGTCAATGGGTACAGAGTTTCATTTGGGTGTGATGAAAATACTCTAAAATTGATTCAAGATGATGATTATACATATCTGTAAATATTCTAAAAATGACTGATTTTATACTTTATGGGTAAATTCTATGTTATGTGAATTATGTATATAATATATACATATATTTTTTTTTTTTAAGCAGAAGAGATGTTTGTCATATCCAGGTAGAAGCATTTAAGATCCAGTGCCTAATTCTCGATGCTTTCTTTATCTTTGCCAAGGCAATCGTACAGACCCATATTGATAGGAAGTTGCTTTAAAGTCAAGGCAGCAGAAATACAGTCAACATAAGGAAGCAAACTGTCTGGAGACGCACCAGGACCTACTGCTGACTCTAAGTAAACGAGAAATAAAACCTTGAGTGTTAAAAAAAACCAAAAAACAAAACAAAACAAAAACAACAACAACAAACAACAAAAAACCCAAAAACCAAAAACCAAAAGCACAGTTCATTCAAATCTTAGTGTTAAACGAGACTTTAGAAATAGCTCGCCTTGCCCAGTTTCTCAGCCCCTTGGAATTAATGACATTTTGGGTTGGGTCATGTTTGTCGTGGAGGGCTGTGCTAGGCATTGGAGGAGGCTCAGCTGTGTGATTCTTAGCAAAGCGTGTGCCCTGGTTGGGCCTAACATTTTCTATGGCCGGTGCTGCGGAAGACTAAGGTTTAGTAAGTTTGGAAAACATTAAGCTAAATAAATTCTCCCTCTCCTGCTCCCCACTCACATTTTACAGTGACAAAAGCCTAGGGACCGAAAGGTGAGATGTCCTTGCCTTGTGTCACTCAACCACAGTTATGGATTAAAACTGGTGGGCAACACCAGCTGAATTAAATTGGCTGAGTGCAGACAGCCCATCTGAGGAAAGGTGCCAGCATAAATAGAGACCTGGAGAAGAAGAGCGAGGCGTTGTGGGTTCTCCTAAGTGTTGCTGTTTCGAGCTGTTGGTTCTCCTGGAGGAGCTTGTCATGCTGGCTTCCCCAATATGGATTCGGCCATTATCGTCAGAGGAGCTTGGGACCTTGTTGCTGATGGTGGCTGCCGTTCACTTTGGGGGAGCTCTGTCCTTACATTGAGCATCGCATCCTGGCTCCGGAGGGGAAGATGTGTGCTGTTTTAATCTCCAGGAGAAGGCTGTCACGCTGGCTTCCTGACCTGTACTTGACTGTTCTCATTGTTGGAGGAGCTCGGGACCTCACTGCCACTGAGGATGGCTGTTGTACTTTTCAGGGCAGCTCCACTCCTTATTTTGAGCGTGACTTCTTGGCTCCAGTGTAGAACCCTCAACGTACTGCACAGCTCCTTCACCCCACTGGCAAAGACTTTCTAGCTTCCACTGCTGACCTTTGGGCCATCCCAGTGCAGATTCGTAAAACAGACTAGCATGAGTCCGTATTGTGAGTTCTTAGACTTCCAGTTGGATTTGTGGGAGGCGTCATCGTGGGCTCTGGATCTTCAGCTGGACTCATGCAAGACATTGCTGTGGGATCCAGGCCGTTGGCTGAATATTCTGGGTCTTTAGTGTTGTGACCAGATTTCCTGTACTTTCTTGTGTTTAACTCTGACTGACCATCATAAAACAGTATTACAAATTCTGTGTCCTGTATGCAATTGTTCTCCCTGTAACTCCTGACTACAACAATCAACAATGTAATTATAGCTCTGAGGCAAGAACTTGGGTCTTCTCAAACTTAGATAAATATTTTTTTTCGTTCTTTAGAATCTGAGCCTTCTACTTCTCAATTGGCTGTCACCCTCATAAGGCACTGAGATTTGTTGGTAGATTCTGCTGAAGGGCCCTAACTTAGTTCTTCCACAAGGGTCTCCCCCATTCTGAGATTCAGTTGTAGTACTGTGGGAGCTGCAAGGTGATCCAAGGACGCCCCACCCCTGGTTTTTTTGGCACTAGGAATCAAACTCAGGACCTCACACTTGCCAAGCAGGTGCTGCACTGCCAAGCTATATTCTCAGCTCTCTCTCACTCCTTTTTTTTTGGTACTGGGGATCAAACTCAGGACCTCACACTTGCCAGGCAGGTGCTTATGCCCCTGAGCTAAGTCCCCCACCCCTCTCTTCCACTCTTAACTAGGTTAGTGACACCAAGTTTGAGGAGCAATGAGATAATGTCACAAAAGCATCTTCAGTTTCACCTGATTCTACTCCTTCAGATATAACACTGAAGGATGGAAGATCTACTCCATGAATCTGCAAGACAAATAGAGTATTGATTAGACTGAATGCATCAGAAAGTTATGGGAAAATGTGATAAATAATCCTCAAGATGGGAAAGAGATATGTTCTGATGTTTGTTCAGCTGACGGGGCTTGTACTCAAGGTTCATATGAATCTTGAATATCACAGAAAATAAAAACATATTTTTTAAAAAATTGTATCTTAAAGCACCTGTCTGGCTGGTGTGAGGTTGTGAGTTTGATTCCCGGTGCCACAAAAAAAAAAAAAAAAAAAAAAAAAAAAAAAAAAAAAAAAAAAAAAAAAAAAAAAAAAAAAAAAAAAAAAAAAAAAAAAAAAAAAAAAAAAAAAAAAAAAAAAAAAAAAAGTAAATAAAAAAAATTGTACCTTAGATATTAACATTGGTAAAACAGGAAAATATATTCTATCAAGTAATACCAAGTGACATCAAAAATAGAGGAAAGTTTTTAGACTACCAAATGTAAACAGTAGTTTTAGAAATGCAAACTGGGTTTTTAAATGATTTTTGTTTTTTACTACATCAGAATATATTTTGGACCTATTTTGTCAAATAAACTTTAGGATGATTTTTTCCTTTTTGGGACAGCATCTCACTATGGAGTTCAGGTTAGACTTGAACTCACTAGGTAGCCCAGACTGGCCTTGAATTCCCAGTGATCCTCCTGCCCCAGCCACCTGAGTCCTGAGATTACAAACTACAGTGATAATTTTGATGAATTATTAGTAACAACAGCCAAATAATACATTGCAGGAGCTGGGCTTCTCCCTGACATTTATGGGGTTAAGGGCCATGAATACAAAGGTAGGTCCATATTCCAGATGTCTGCCTACAAAAAAGTTGTGAATCAAATTGTTAAATAAAATATGTTGTGTTATCCTATTCTGATAATTGTGTTCCTAAAAACCAGAAGGTCAGGTTTGAATCAACAAATCTTGGGCTTCTTAGAGTTCTGTACCAGGACCTGGAGGTGTGGGGGAACTGGACCCCAACCTGAAGTTTCACCTTCTCTTCCCAATCCCCGCTGATTGAGCGGGGTGGGTGGGGGCCTGCCTGCCTGCATGAGGGCGCCCTCATCCAGGCTGCGACTCTGTGCCTCCATGCACACCGGCTCCCCTTGGTCACCCTGTGGGCTGACGGAACATCCCGGTAGCCTGGTCTGCCCTGGCTCCGGGGAGGAAGTCTAGGCAGGTCCTGGAAGTAGTCTTGGGGGATTTGAACAAGGAATTCCAAGATGGTCTGAGATATACGGGGTGTGGTCCAGAAGGAAGCAACCTGAGTTTTACCCCTGGCCCCACTGCTCCCTACTTCTCGATAAGGAGACAGGCAGGGAGGTCACAACAGGGCTCCGAAGC
Organism: Dasyprocta punctata; assembly: GCA_004363535.1. Classification (NCBI taxonomy): domain Eukaryota; kingdom Metazoa; phylum Chordata; class Mammalia; order Rodentia; family Dasyproctidae; genus Dasyprocta; species Dasyprocta punctata. The sequence continues at coordinate 15,194 of RJWM01006245.1, read as the reverse complement.
CGCAGGCACATTCTGGAATGCGATAATTAGTGAGCCACACGCGATGCTGATGCCGGCACAGACCCGGACCTGCCCCAGCAGGAGGACGAGACCTGGGCCCGCGTGTCCAGACAGGGAGGACGCTGGGGCCTTGCTCGCCCTGGAGGGGTCACAGCAACTTGTCAAACCTTGGCAAAGCAGATCAGCCCTGCCTGGGAAAGCCTGCCCAGAACTGAGAGCCAGCTTAGTTAATGATTTAAAGGGGCATTCACCTTTTCACTTGATGGAGAAAGAGCCCTGAAGATTATTTTTTCTTCCCACTCCTGGGGGTTGAACACCGGGGTTTGTGCATGGTAGGCAAGTGATCAACTATTGAGTTACACCTTTAGTTCTAATTAAAAATTATTATTATTATTATTATTATATTTTGAGACAGAATCTTTCTAAATTGCTCAGGCTGGCCTTGAACTTGTGAGCTTTCTACTTTAGCCTCCTGAGTAGCTGGAATTACAGGCATGTGTCAACTTGCCCAAAGATTCTGGTGTTATTTTTATCAGGGCCACTGAACTTTCTGTTTGTCCTGTTCACTGTGATCTGTGTCCCCTCAACCTGCATCATTCTCACAGTGCTGGGATTATACCACCATGTCCTCCTCTCCCTTACTCTTCATTTCATCAAGCATTTCCTTCCTTCCTTCCTTCCTTCCTTCCAGTTGTAAACCAAATACTGTAATCCGTTTTCTCATCCTCTTCACGGCTCCAGAAATTTTATACTTATAATCCCATTGAAATGTTATTGGATTCCTGGTGACTTAATACCCATTTACCACCTCCAGTGCAGCCCACAGTGAGAATAAAGTCACTAAAATACATTCAAAGTTACAGGCAGACAAGGGGTCCTGAGTCTGGCCCAGGTGAGGATACACGGAACAAAGGCCTTGATTCAAGGCCTCACTCAGAATTTGTTATCTCGTGAAGAAGGGAGTGGTTCAAGGATGAGTGACTGTGAGATTTGGGAATTATGTGAGCAATGTGAGCTGAGCGGGCCAGGCACAGAGCAAGCACCTCTACAATATGCAGGGAGAAGGGTATGCAGAAAAACCAATCTGCATAACTCGATTGAGGTAGCATTTAAACGATTTACAAGGCTGTTGCTTCAGTTTCTGATATGTAAACCTTGTGCCCTGGGAAGTCATAGCCTCTTATTTTGAGGCTCATACCCAGTTGACATTCCTGGAACTATTTGGCTCTGCCATCCCACTGTGTTCAACCATTTTATAGGGAACACAATGTGAGGAAACAGGAAGCTGTCAGCTGGCCTTAAGGAGTACGAGCTAGCCTTATTTGCATTGCTTTGGGCCAATTGAAGGGAGAAGGAAATAGCATAGCCAGCTCTGTACATATCAGTACATGGAGACAGGGTTTGGTTTAACTAATGGTGAAGCAGTTGTTCTGCATTCAAGGGGAGTTACTCAGGTCGTCTCCTTCTCTTGCCTTCCCTTCCCTTCCCTTCCCTTCCCTTCCCTTCCCTTCCCTTCCCTTCCCTTCCCTTCCCTTCCCTCCCTTTCCTTTCCTTTCCCTTCCCTCCCTTTCCCTTGTCTTCCATTTTCTTGCCTTCCCTTTCTTTCATGTGCCGAGTATTGAACCCAGGGCCTCCCACATGCTAAGCAAGTGCTCTACCACTGAGCTAAATTCCTACCCCAACATCCAGGTTTTCGGCCCCTCTTCTACTCCCCCCACCAATCAGCAATACAGTATTCTGGTTCACGTCTGTTTCTATTGAACCTAGATGTCACTGCCCATCACTTTGAACATATTTTTCATAGCCTTGTTAGTCTCCATGCCCTTTGGTCCTTCTGTCTCCTCTTCTCAGCAAACTCAAATCTTAGACCAACCCCACCATGTACTTTCTCAGCTCTTACTGTTAGCTGTGCAAATTAGTAAAGAAAAATCCCACAATTGTGTGGACTAGTCCCCATGGCAATTTTGGCCTCTAACTGAGATGCTTATTTGGTAATCGTCTTGGTTACTTTTCTCTCATTGTTGAGACAGAGTACCGATGCCCAAAATTAGGGAAAGAAAGGTTTATTTTTTACAGTTCTTGGGGGTTTCAGTCCTTACTCAGTGGGCTGCAAGGCAGGGTGGTATGGCAGGGCAGCCATTCATGGTGGCTGCAAACAGCAAAGTATGAACCAGGCAAGAGAGAGAAGACAAGTCTTCTTCCCATCCTTACACTGTATGCTGGCTCCACCCATGGGTGGGTGCAGCACTCACACCACCAATCCCAGCGCTAGACAACAAACTAATCATGAATGCTAGACTCAGCCCTGTCCATGATTACATGAAGCTTGAGGCAGGGCCATAGGAACATAAACCATAATAGTAAGAATCCTCACATTTGTCCTTTTTTCCTCTCTCCTTGCCTTGGTCACAGTTCTAATCCCATGGCACTCTCAGTCCCTACCTTCTTACCATTTTCCAGTTGCCATCCTTTTTATATCTGCTAAAACCTGGAGCAAATCCTGTGTTCTTCTTTCCATTCTCTTCTACCCCAATCCACTCAGTAATCACATCCTTCTGATCTTCCTTCCTGAACATCCTCTAAACCCACCCCCTTCTCTTCATTTTGCCATGTTGTTAATTCAGGCCACTATTTCTGCCTGATACCAGCCTCATCTCCTCCACAGTCCTCCCAGAGTGGTATTTGCTTAGGCAAGGGAAGCGGAGGCTGAGTCAGAGGTGTGGGAGCAGGAGAGTCAACAGAGAAGACCCAATGTCTAAAAGCCAAAAGGCTTCAGTGAGAGGAAAATGGAAATGTGTGCATTGCAACCCTCTTCTCCATCTCTTCATGAAATCTTCATTCAAACCTACACCTCGGCTTTGCAAAATTGATTAGCTTTTGGGGAAACAATAAAGTATCGAGTCTTTCTATAAGACAAGAATGATCACGAAGGTGACTAGTATCTGGCTTGCACTTTCAGTTTATTTACTTATTTTTATTGAACAATACTTATTGAGTACCTATCAGGTACCAGGCACATGCTAGTTGCTAGAGAGTGAACACAAACCCAGACAGACATGGTCCGGCCATCAAACACATTCATCCTTTAGTGGGAGAGAAAACAAATAAAAGAATTATGCTCTGACAAGTGCTCTGACATGAGAAGGTTATGGATATGTATTTAACAAGGGCACATTTTGCCGAGGGTAGAAAGGAGGCCGAGCCGGGCGTGGTGGCGCACGCCTTTAATCCCAGCACTCGGGAGGCTGAGGTAGGCGGAGCATTGTGAGTTCGAGGCCGGCCTGGGCTACAATGCGAGCGCAAGGCCGGCATGAGCTACATAGTGCGACCCTGCTTCAAAAACCCAGGGTCGGGAGTTTGGCTCAGCAGCTTAAGTGCCTGTCTGACAGGTGCGAGGCTGTGAGTTCAATCCCTGGTGCTGCAAAAAAAAAAAAAAAAAAAAAAAAGAAAGGAGGCCGAAGGGAAGTGACATTTAACCTGAGAGGAATGTGCAAGAACTAGCTGGGTGTAGAGAAAGTTGGAGAGAATCTTCTAGGAATGCGGAAAGTCCAGAGGGAAGAGAAAGCACAGAAGTGAGAGAGGAAATTGTGGGGAGTGAGGTGGATGAAGTAATCTGTGGGCAGATCTGAATTTTTATGTGAAGTTTAACTGTTTAGACTTTATCTTAAAGGCACCAAGAAGCCACAGATGGATTTAAGCAAGCGAATGACCTGTTCAGACTTGTGATTTGGAAAGAACATGTGACAGGATGATTTGTGAAGTGTTGATGGAACATTCACTTCTCACTCATCTTTTCTCTCTGCTAACCTGCAGGACAGCTAACCTGCACCCCGCTCCCCACCCCACCCCCACAGGTGCCCGTGCATGTGTGTGCAGTATATACGCTTGCATACGTTCACTCCCCGCCACTTCAAATTCCTTTGCCAGTAGAATGGAAAGTTAATTGATTATTGTGGACTTAGTCTGCTTTTGAGAAAGGCCCAGCCTCTGTGTTACAAAGTTTAAATACAAAGGGCTTTGCACTCAGAGATGAAACCAAGGAGATGGTACCACTGTGTAAAAGTGAGCTGGATTTTCCACTCTGCACAATGAGGGGAGAAGAAATGGCCTGTTACAGAAGGGAATGTTAGGCAGAAGGGAGAGACATTGCTGGATTGCTTGCTGGGGCTTTAGGGAATGTGGTTGATCTTCTGAAAGGTGAAGGCTACAGTACCTGTAACCTATATGGGAACTCAACCACCCCATCAACCCTCATTGGAGCCAGCAGGCTCCAGTATCTAATGTCCTAGAGGACACACTGGGCCCTGCTTGTGTTGATAAAATAAAAAGCCATGGCATGAGGACCTTTGGAGGTCAGACTGGATGGAACACCACCCCGCCCCGCCCTCCTCACTTCCTTTGGACAGCCAGTTCCAAAAGCCCCAAGAATGAGAGGGAAGAACAGGGGAAGGAAGTGACAGAAAACTATAGTGAGTGCTTAAATTTAAAAAAAAAAAAAAAACTGCAGTAAAAGACACGTTGACATTAACCCCTTTCACAATTACCCCCCCCCCCCCCGCCAACTACACTTATCCCATTATTCTTTTCATTTCTGAAGCAGTTCTGGAAGTCCTCTTGCATGAATGTCTTTAAATCGTGCTGTTGTGGCTGCCTCAGAGTCTTGAATTGATTCTGCCTTTCATGGTCACCTTGACTTTGAGGAAGAGCCAGAAGTTGCATGGAGCCAGATCCAGTGAAAAGGTGAAGGAGGACTCGCCTCGGGGCCTTTATGACCCTGCCTTCCTGTTGGATGACACACAGCAGCAATGTCTATGTTTTTGACCACACTTTGTAAAGACACTCGTGAAAGAGGATGTCCAGAACTGCTTCAGAAAGTGGCTAGTATGACAAAATAAGTAGGTGTGAAGAGAGTGGGAGTATTTTGAGGGGCATTAGTAACAAAGCATCTTTTACTGTAACAAATTTTTTTAAAAAATGTTAACATTCAGTGTATAGTTTGATCACCCATCGTACATACTTTTAGTTGGCAGAAAAAAATCACTGGGTTCACTTTAGATGGTCTAGATCAAGTCATCTGCTAGGAAGAAAGCTGGAAGTTCAGATCCAGATGTCAAATTAACTCCAGGCAAAAACCCCAAAACCTTCTTTATTGCATACCTGTGCTGTGGACTCTGTTATCTGTGAGATTCCTTGTGCATCACAAACACATAGCTACTGTGGGGAAGAGAGGTTTGAAAGTCAAAACTGAAAACAGGGTTATAGGCTGCAGGTGAGGTAGGAGGGAGGCAGAGGAAAGCCACTGAGCAGGAGATATATTTAGGTAACAGGAGCAAGAGTTTTGGGTGATGCAACTCAGCATATGAGACGATGAGGAGAGAGCTGCGAGGGGTGGCACACAAGTTTCTGGCTGCGGCAGTGAGCCCACGGGAGTGCTCATCACTTTTGGTACACTCAGGAAGATGAGTGGATTGAACAGAAAATGAGTTTAGTTTAAGATGTCTGTGGAAGCAACTGATACAGTCTTATGCTCAAGAGAAGGGTTAGGGATAGAAAGATACGTGAGAGTGCATAGATGGTGTTGGGCGCAGATGCTCAGGCACAAGAAAGCATCAAGAAGGGGTACGTCAGATGCTGCCACGAGGTCACATAAGCGGGGAACTGAACAATGCCCTTGAATTTAGCTACAGAAAGATCATGGGTTATTCCAGAGACTGCAATTTTGGGGAATGAGTGGGAGGTGAGGAAGTTGAAACAGCAAGTAGAGACAACTTCTGCAAGAAGTTTAGCTGGTAAGGGGAGAGAAGACTGTGGGTAGAGAGGGATGTGGATTTATTTATTTTTGTCTCAGAAGGAAGGAACCAATAGAGGGGAAGAGGTTGAAGATGAAGACAGGAGGAAGAAAGAATAACTGAGAGAGAACAGATCCAAAAAGTAAGAGGCGTGAGCAGGTGACCCATAGGTGACAGCTGGAGCAGGGTGTGGTAGAATGACTCTGTGGCCTGGGTCTCAGAGGGCAGAGAACTGAAACCCATGGAAACGGCAGTGTGTGACCTGAGCTGACCGCCTCCACTCCGGAGGGCTGCAGAGAAAGCAAGGTGCTCGGGCTGGGTCTGGCTAGGTTTCCTAGGGCTGGGAGGGTAAAGAATGTTCACTGAAGCAGTGAGAGGTCTCAGGGAGTTTGCTGATGGAATGTGATTCCTGGGGCCACAGAGGAAATGTTTATGAGGAAAGCAAAGGTAAGAGGTATAGGAAAAAAAACAATTCATTTTTCCTTTTTTCATAATGCAACATGGCTGGTCCTTAAAATGTCTGGGATTTCCCCTCAGTGACAGTCAGTTTTCCAGTGGACGCCAACTGAATGTCCTTTAATTTAACTCAATTCTAACACTCTCTGTCTGGAGAGAGCATCTGACTTTATAGGTTGAAGGCTTAGTCCCACAAAATTGCCCCCACTTTGGATGGCTATTGTAAGCACTAAGCTGGCATTCACACTTCTGACTGACCAGCTAAAAATCAGGACTCCCAGCACCCGGTAATCAAGATCAGTTAATGTGTTAAAGTGACTCATAGAACACTACGCTTATGTCTGCCTATTTATTACAAAGGATACAGATGGATACACAGGGCAAGGTATGGAAGAAGGGGCCTGGTGGAGTGTTCAGTGCCCTGGAAGCGCTCTGAACTCTGTCCTTTGGATTTTTATGGAAGCCTCACTACATAGGTATGACTATGTCACTGGCCATACATCAGTAGCCATTGGTGATCTACTCAACATTCAGCCTGTGTCCCCTCCCCAGAATGCTCTAGTCAAGTTTGGACTTCCTGGTGACCAGGTCCTCTCCTGAGGCTACCTGAGGTTCCCCAGCCATCAATCATTTCTTCAGCACAGAAAAGAAATTCATCATTTTGGAGACTGCAAGGGCTTTAGGAGCTGCGTGCAAGGAATGAGGAGTAAAACCAAATATCTGTTTCTTATAATGTCACTACATCTCAGAGAAGAGTAGGAAACTTCGTCAAATATGAGCATGTTCATTCATAAGAAGATAACTCATTGGATGGTCCTCTCTCCCAAGCACACAAAAAGGATGACAAGATCTGAGGGGTGGTGGTGTGGGCAGACTGTACGGATATAGGAAAATACATGAGAGGAGGGGAAGAGCCAGGCCTCTCAGGATTCACCTTTGTCCTGAGTGTTCCATTCCTCCAAAGCTCCGGGGCCTCTGAACGGTGAGCTGGACGATGACTCTGGGGACAGGCTGAGAGCAGGGCTGGCCTGCCGCTCTGGATAGTGTGGCCCTTGAGATGGCTGCGTGCTGGTGGCTGTGTGATTCTCAACATCCCACTTCCTTCCCTCCCCGTGTCCAGCACTATCTCAGTGTCTTTCTGCTGTTCATTTTAGGCTCAATTTTATCTCTAAATCTGGAGTCCAGGAAAAAGCATCCAGGTACCTTAGAGTACCAGGAGTTGACAGGTAGGCTGACCCAACATAGCATTAACAAACTTCAACTCACTTAATTATTTAGAAGTTCTCATTCAAGGAAAGTAATTTCCTGGAATGATTGCTTTCATTACAAAAGAGAGAGAAATGAAGAATTAAAAAATTCTTTTTTTTGCTTTTCATTTATTTTTATTTTTTCAAATCCATTTTATTCAAACATAAAAAGAAAGAAAAAAAGAGGGAAAAAACTACAATAAAATTTCAAAGCACATCTATCAGGGGTGAAAAATTCCTTAGTGTATTATTTTTTTTTTTTTTTTTTTTTTTTTTTTTTTTTTTTGCTTAAACATGAACCTAGATCTACTTAGTTTCTTATTCTTGGCTTCAGGTTGGTTTATTTATTGGCATATTTATTTTTACTTCCCATGGTGATTTTTTTGTTTTACCGCTTAAAAGGCTCAGGTCACCTTTTAGCTTCTGCCCAGTTCATTGCACACGAACAGTTTAGTGTTCTCTGGAGCACTCTTGAGGCCGTGAAAGGCCACGCGCTGGAGAGGCCAGCTTTCTTACGTTTTCCCCTGTCAGCAGATTTTGTTGGGAACGTCTTGCTGGTAGACCCCATTTTATTGTTTAATGAAGAGATTCAATGAACCACTGAAAGGTAAGGTTTTTTAAAAAACCCAAAATCCCTAGTGGCGTTTCGATGTAAAGTGTAAAGGTCTCTCAAAGTCTGTTCCACTCCTTTTCTCTTGCATTACTAATTCAGCTGTAAATCGCACACTTTTAATGAAATATTAGCTTCACGCTCACTTCCTAAGCCTCAGTGCAGCATCTTGCGACACAGAGATCACTTTACAGCAGGTTCAAAGCGTCAGTTGACAAGGGCGTCAGGAAACAGCACGGTTAAACGTATATTTTAAATGAATCCGGTATTTATAGCAAACCAGGAGGCTTGGGTCAGATGCCAGGGGTAATGGTGCAAATGATCGCGCTTATAGGGCAGTCTGTATGACACAGGGATATTGCTGGTATTATTTTTAAGATAAAGAAAGTACGAGTAGCATGTGAGAGACGCGGGTAAGGGGTTAATTCCCTCACTCGCTAGTATCAGCTCGTCATTCATTCTTTACAACCCTAGATAACGGATTAAAACTATGTGGGTAAAAATTAGTGTCTGCTATCATGACTTACGTTCTGCTTCTTAAAAAAATAAAAATTAAATTAAAAAAAGGAGGGGGCATGAATTGGAGGCGGCTGCTGAGGGCAGATGGACGCGGCTGGGGCAGCCTGCTCCTCCTGCATTTTCTCATCTGTGCTGCCACCTAGAGAGGAGAATTAGAAACACCCAATCTGCACCAGAGGTTCCCTGCGGGAACTAAGGGAAAATGGATCATTTAGATTTATTCGTAGAAAACTTTAAGAAAGATCAGTGGTTACAGTGTTATGCTTTGCCTCTTTCCCTCGTGCCCGATTATAATACATGATTTGGATAGCCGTTTATTGGTTTTTCTGACAATATTCCAGGCATTGCTGAGAAGCCATTTCCTAGATTCAAACTATCCTCTTCTTAACTATACAATTCTTATTATGTTCTTACATATTAGATTCTCATAGTCATCTATATAATTGTTATGTCAACTTTCTGAAAGTTCTAAATTGTCAGACCATAGTTTCAATTCTCTATAGCTAAATATTAGAAAAATGGCCATATTCCCAGTTCTCTAGGGCTTGAAGATGGAATGGAGACCTTTGTGTGTGTGTGTGTGTGTGTGAATTAATAAGAGAAAGAAGCCTTTTCCATACAATGGGACAGTTTCCTGAAGTCTGCGTGTTCCACAGAACCAACTAGTTTTACAAGATGTTTATAGGTAAAATATTGGTCAAATAAATTCGGGATCTGCTAGGAAAATCAGTGCTAGCCAGTTTTCTTGATCATCTTTAGTTTACTATTGTGGACTGTGAACTTGTAAGAGAGAAAAATGCTGGGCAAGTTTCCCCAAATGTCCTTGACCTTGAAAACCTGGGCTTTTCATAGGACTGGTGTTACATGGAGCATATTTTAGAAAACATTAGAACAGGGAAAGAAAGTTGGCCTGCCGTGTGCTCTCCATGAACAAACACACCAGCACCTCCCCATTCCTTTTCCCTTAGTCTAAACATTTTTAAAGCTTGTTTTGGGTTGACTGGGTTGAGGAATTTAACTACAGTTACTGATGATGGGACCAGGTCCTCGTGAGAACATCTTGGAACGTGCTTGCATTAGCTTAGAAGGTATGAGTTAAATACCTGATGTGGCCTCCTGTACAATCAGGAGAGGTGGCAAACAGTGGAGGAGGAGGCTGCTGCTGGCTTAACACAGCATACTGTTTACAGTGCACTTCATTTTCTTATGTATAGGACTACACTCTAAAGCAATGATAGACTTATAGTCTAGTAAACACATGATGGATAATAGAGTCCTTTACTTTCATCAAGAATCATGTACTATTGTATGTGGTATACTCTTATAGGTATGGCAACACAGTAAGTTTATTTACATCAGTATCATTACAAACAAGTGAGCCGTGTCCTGCACTCCGCCCACTACAATGGCACAGATGTTTCAGTTCTGTTACTGTCTTATGGGACCACTGATCAAATATGTAGACTATTGTTGACCTAAACATTAGTATGCAGCACATGACTGTACTGTTTTTCTAGCAAGAATGTGATAGATGTAGAATTTTTTTTTTATAGTTGCGACTTCTAGGTAAAACAAAATGTGACCTACAGCATCAGTCAGGTTTTCTCTGAGTTTAGATGTCAAGCAGCATACAGCAAAATGGCCTTCTTACCTGGTACCCATTTAATCGGCTCTAATTCAGTGTGCGGGGAAGACAGGCTAAGGAAAATGTGGTCCTTGCTTTTGTCTAACCATTGATTAAGGGGAGTGATAAGTTTACATATGCATTACTGAAAGATCATTTGCATAGATAAATAATGATCATACCAGATTTATTCATCATAATCAAAATAATAGGGCTTTGTTTTGGTGGAGTTAGCCAAAGAGAGAAAAATCAGCCTTACAGAAAGGCTGTTGTGGAAACACCATGGTTGCGCATTTCACCCTGTTTAAAAAAGCTAAAATGTCAATGGTCATGAATATTTATCTGTGTCTGTATTCATCCTAGAAAATGCCATTCTTGGTGAAACTGACTGAACAATATTAGTGTTTCTCTTTTTCTAATTTTGTTTTCTATTTTGGAAAAGGGAATATATAATTCACACTTTTGAACCAAGAAGTTATGTCTCTGGTTAGATATTAATAAAAGGGATGTGAAAATACTCCTTGCAAGGGAAGTTTGTTGTTGTTTTGAGACAGGGTCTCATTATGCAGTTCAGGCTGGCTGTGAACTCACTATGTAACCCAGGCTGGCCTCAGACTCAGTGATCCTCCTGCCTCGGCCTCCCAAGTGCTGGGATTACAGGTGTGTGCTACCACACCTGGCTGAGAAATGTGTTATTTTTGTTTTGTAGAAACAACTGGTATTCTGAGAAGTTAGTTTATTTAACCAATTGTAAAGAACAGAACTGGAATTCAAATCCAGTCTTACCTGGTCCCCAATCCTTTTGTTTCATCTATGGTGGGACAGAGTAATTTTAGAAAATATTTGCATATTCCATGACTGCCCAAGTCAAATGTGGAAATAAGTTTTCCTGGAATTTAAAGAATTATATATACAAATACAGGGGTCTATATGAGAGCAGAAACCATGGATTGTATCTGTTTTCTTTACCATAGTCAACCCAGGGTATGGTATATTCCTGGAGTGTAGCTCTTCAGCAGAAATGTGTTCAGTGAAGTACACACAAAGGATAATTCATTCATTTGTTTTTTTGAGACAGGGTCTCACTGTGTAGTTCAGACTGGCTGTGAACTTACTATGTAGCTCAGGCTGACCTTGAATTCCCAGAGATTCTTTTGTTTCAGCCTTCTAAGTACTGGGATTACAGGCATTTACTACAACACCTGGCTCACATAATTTTGGGGAATAGAGAGTGAGTATACATGAATACTTTCAGTATCTTATTGCTATTTTCTGCAAGATAATTTCACAATTCTGAATCTGTAAAAGAGAAATAAATACATTTCCAAATAAGCCTTTTCTCTTCATGAAATGATTGGAACTTGGTCAAGGGAAGTTTCCAGATTTGCAAATATATTTTCTAGTTAAACCTCAACAATTAGTCAATCACACTGTGAGTCAATTTGTGGTTGACTGAGGACCTTGCCCTGCATAGCTGTCTGGTCCTTCCCCAACAAATTTGTTCCCTGACGATGTCTAAGAAACTCAAGGTTGAACTAAAAGTCATCTTGGAGATAAAGACTAAATATTTTTTACATTTGTAAACTTAGCACCTAGCTTCATAGTAACTATGCAACACATGTGAAAGACAGCAGATGAAAGAAATAAAGATGGGGAGGGTAAGAGTGAGGGAACTTAGATTTTAACCTTGGGTTGGGTATGTGAATTTGAACCAGTCACTTCTCCATTTTGTTCCTCAGTTTCGTTATCTGCAAGACAGAGATGTTGACCTAGTTATCCACGAAGGCACCTTCAGATTCCAAATGCTGGTGGAAGGCTCTGGGGTCATTGGTATAAATAAATCCGTGCTTCTTCTTGTCCACTAGGGGATACTGTAGCACTAGTGCAATGTTTTCCGTCTTCCAATTTATCCAATTTTATGGACTTTTTTCCTGAATTTATTCCATTGGAAAACATTCCTTGCCTTAAACTTTCAAATTCAAGTCTATACTACAAAGTCTAAGATTTTATTTAATAATAGAAGTTGGATAGACCTAGGAAGAATTCAGCTCAATGATTTGTATAGATAATAGGGAAGTTAGAATCATAGAGCTCCAAGCATAGTAATTAGCACCTTAGAATTTTGCTTGAACTAAAAGAAGGGCCTTGAAATGCTTTTAAAGGAAAATAAAGTGAAGCAAATTCCAGTTCTCGTAATAAAAATGGAAATGAAGTTTATCAAATCTATGTGAAGACAACTGTAAAATTACTCAAGAGTAAAAAAAAGAAGGCTAAAGGGAGATATACCATGTTCTTGGATAGAAGATTCAGTTTTGTAAAAATTCTAAATTATTTCCTAAATGTATGCATAAATATAATATGCCTAATCAAAATCTCAATGAGTTGCTTTTGGAAACTTGATGAAAGTCTTTCAAAATTCACTGAGAAAAAAAATTGTTTTGCTTTTTTGAGATAGGATTTCACTATGCAGTTCAGGTTGTCCTTGAACTCTCTTTGTAGCCCAGGCTGGCCTTGAACTTGCAGCGATCCTCCTTTTTTGACCTCCTGAGTGCTGGGATTACTGGTGTGTGCCACAACGCCTGACCTTCACTGAGAAAAATTAAGCTGAAAAAAGTCAAGAAAAGAAAATGAAATGATTAAATTTTGAGGGAGAAGAGAATTTGAACCATCAGATTTTAAAGAGATGATAAAACAGCTGAAATTAAACCAGTATTATAGTAGCAACAAAACAGACCAATAAAACAATAGCAAGTCCAGGAACAAAACCAAACATGGTGCTTTAGACCTGTGTGTGTGTGCGCGCGTGTGTGTGTGTGTGTGTGTGTGTGCGTGTGTGTGCTGGCTGGCTACACAGCCTTCCAATACTGTTCTAAGTATGATAGCTGGAAGTGGGCATTTCTTTCTCCTTCTAGACGGGCAAGGCATGAACACATAACTGAAGTTTGTCCAGTAGGATTCTAACATTGAATCTGGAAAGGGAGATGCAAAGCTGCTGGGCCCAGCAGGTTATTTACAGTGCAGGCAATGATGACGTTAATAATTTAAGAGAAGAGAATGTCCGCAGGTGGCAGTGTCAGGAGAAGCATTCTACTGAGACGCTTCCTATAACAATTCTTGGCCAAGTTCGGGCCACCTTCTACCTGAACTGTTCTGACTGTGGTTCTTGGCTGTTTCTTCAGCTGGCCCTGTTTGGCTCCTACCTATTCCCTAAACCTGTTTTTTAACTGCCTTATAGATTCTGTGAGCTACTTGGTATCGCTCCAATAAATTCCTTTCCGTTAAAATTACCTAGAGTAGGTCATGAATACTCGCAAGTAGGAATCCTGACTTGTATAGAAACTGGTCATGGGGACTCACAAACAACAGATGTTTGGGACCATGCAGAGAACTGGTTTTCCTGAATCATTATGTGTAAAGATAATAAAAATTGCTATTCAGAGATGGGACCCTGGAAGCCCATGCCTACAGCAGTGGAACAGCTAAAATGTAATGTAATGCCTTTCAGCCCGAAGACTCATGCGGGCCCTGAAGACAAGACCATTTGGGACTTGACTGTAATTGTCACAGAACAGTAAGGAGAGCATGGGGAATTCAAGAGCCGTGTACTGAGCTTAGTTGCTTCAGCTGAGTGATCAACAAGTCAAAGTCTCTAGATTATCATTTTAAAACACGAACTAAACCTTAAAGTATGATTTTTTTAAAAAATAAGAAACTATCACAGCCTCTGAAATGGGATAACAATAAACCAGCATTTGTTCTTGTTGATTGCAGACTTGCAAATTAATTGAATTTTTTTCTTCCTACTGAGGTTCTCCCCTCCACCCAGTGTGCGGAATTGAATCCATGGGTGCAGTACCACTAATGTGAGCCCTTTTGATTTTTTTATTTTGAGATGGATTTCTCTAAGCTGCACAGGCTGACCTGAAGCTCGCAATCTACATCCCTCAGTCTCTAGTGTACCACTGCTCCTGGCCTTACGTGGGGTCTCATTTAAGGTGCTGATATGGAGCATATTTAAAGTGATGATGAAAACCAGCATAGGACCTCTAAAATTAAAATGCTACACAAGGGAGATTTTGGACAACTTAGAGAACACCTGCCCCTGAAGGCTGAGCCTTCTTGATGGTTAAGACTTTTGCTCATGAGGTTATTTCTCCTTTGTTTAAAGATACAAAACTCCCTAGTTTGAAGGGATTGCCTTTTAAGAGCAAGTTGATTCTCTTATGCCCTGCTCTCACTCTGCTTCTAGATGTAAAATTAGAATAAAATTCTAGTATGACCTAAGAGGCTACTACAGGGGCTGGGGGGCATGGTGGAGCTCAGAGGTAGGGCACTGAGAGGCAGGAGGCAATTATAAAGTGAAATTGAGAAAGATGCGGCTCCAGAAAGATATGCTCCACCATAAAAGAATTGGAGAGCTTGGTTAATGATTTGTGGGATGTGGGTTAAACAGGTTTTAAGAATGTTGAATGGGATGTTGGGTCAGGGAGGTTCCAACCAGAAGACAACTAGCCTGCCTTCCTAGTGAGTGGCACGACTGGTGCAGACTCCAGGAAGAGAAAGATCTGTGCCTCCCTTGCCCCTACCAGCACATGGACTGAGAATCAAGACCCCCCTCCTGCCATAAGTAACCTGCTGGTTCAGAGGACCGGCTAAGTTGATAGCAACTAAGGTACATAAAGCAACTAAATGCTTGTATTGTTTGGGGCTAGCAGTCTGAGCATCTCTTGGAAGGATGACAGTATGCAATGTAGGAAATGTGGGGGATTCCCTTCTGTCTTGTCTTTGAGGCCCAATATTGTTCTTCCTATTTTATAATTTCTATTATATGTATTGGTTCTTATTGACACTTTCAGTTTCTCACACCAGAGAGACAATATAATATTTACACATGTGTGTCTGATTTATTTCACTTAAGAGTATGGTCTTTTTTTTTTTTTTTTTTTTTT